>APFE031039376.1:0-25296 GCA_000404065.3 Pinus taeda
ACGCCCCAGACATCTCCTAAGGCCACTTATTTATGCCATTACATAAAAAATAATTAAAAAATCCCGTTTTGCGGGAAATTTTTAACTATTAAAAAATCCTACTTAGACCTAGCCAAATTCCACGAAACTTTTTGTGTGATCTAGTATGGTAATATACATCGACCCTAGACACTAAGATGTGTCAGGGGCTCAATCTTCAAACCGTCACCTCGGCTTTGGGGTGAAAATGAGTGAAAAAATCCAGAGAATTATCCGCCTCTGAAAAAGAAGGGATAATTAACCGGATAAAAAAAACACTCCAAGGTGTACTCGTTTGCTGATCGAGTCCCACATCCTAGGCCTGTTACTGGAGTAGCACCTGATGATTTGGTGAAGACTCCATGCCCAAGGATGATCCAGAGGACACTTGTACCATCAGATGTCATCAGTCAACAGAGCCGTTAGCCAACAGACCTCTACAAGCTCTCATAGACAAGAAGGACGGAGACAACATGGAATGGAAGTCTCCTCCTCAAGATCACAAACAAAGAAACCAGCAGACATCAAGCAGTCATTCAAGGATATTAAGGCTCAAAATGAGTCCTTAAGAATTCAATTGTATGACCAGTTTCTTAAGATGACACCCTCCAAGCAGCATAGACTAATGGTAGCCTATGACATGGAGGAAAAAATGATTTTCAGTTATTTCAAGACCAAAGTTCAGCACCCCCAGTCTGCAGCTGACTACATAAGGACCAATCTAGAGGTCCTTGCCAAGGACATTCACCCAATGGATCAAATCGAATTACACAAGCAAACAGGTGAAATGGTCTATGCCACACTAGCAGATAATTGTTGAGTTGGGACATGATCCCAAGGATGCCAAGGCCCCCAAGGCATTGATAAAAAAGGAGGAGGAGGATATTGCTGCCCTTAGAAAGCAGTTGAAGCTGCCTGTGACCATGCATCCCCAAACAGCAGAGCTAGCACAAGAAAAGGCAGAAGAGGATGTCATGGATCTATTAATAAGAATGAACCAAAGGCTGATACAAACAGAGCAAGAGCTGGAGAAAGCATTACAAACTAAGCAGGGAGAGTCAACCTCCCAGCTACCCCAAACAGCTCCAACAATTGTCTCTGCTTCCCCCATAGACACAGCAACAACTCCTCCCACTGAACCATCAGTGACAGCAGGTACTGAGACCACAGATGCTACAGCAGCAACAACAAGAAAGCCTGAGGCCAGCATGAAAATGGAGGAAATGATGAAGGCAGTAAAAGAGCTAGAAGCTCAAATGTCAGAGCTTAGAGAGACAAAAGAAAAGCTAACCAAGCTAGAAGCGAGCTATGACAAATCAAAAATGACAGTAGCAGAGAAGACCAGAGAAGTGAAGGCCCTGGAGAACAAGGTGAAAACACTGGAAAAGGATCTCACCTTGCATAAACCTCTAGCAGATATCAAAATGATTTTGTGGACTAAGATTGGCCAGTCCATTACTGACCAATGGAGTTCAATTCAGACAATGTATGAGAAAATGGAATTAATAGACAGGGCACAAGAACAAATACAAAGGTCCTGGGCATCATTAGGAAATATGCCTGATCAGGCTAATGCACTTATCCATTTTTTGAATACCAACACCAAGGAACAATTGGCAGCTTTAGAAATCAATGATAGGACAGGCACCATTTTGACAGTAAAGAAGGTGCTAACAATGAGGACTCTGATACAAACTCTGGAAAGAAGGTGTCAGGAGATGTAGATGGATATTAATACCTTCACAGAGAAATTGACAAGCTTGCAACAAAGGGGTTTACCCAGTCTAGTAACAAGCAACCAAAAGTTGTTATCTCATCAGCAATATGCTCATCGGGTGAACATGTATGTGACAAATCAGACCACTGCATCGTCCAGCAGCTCAGAAAACATAGGACCTCCTTCTGGACAAAGCTTGTATGACAAATTGGAAGGATTATTTTTCATAGAACATGAAATAAATCATCTATTTGAGGTCAAGCCCAATTTTTACAGATATACTGAAGCTGATGAGATACTAATAAAGATACAAAGACACCAATTGCCCACAGAACACTGGTGGCAAAGTATGCTGGAAGTTTTGCCTAAATAAATCCAGATCCTTTTTTCCTGTACAGCTGGTCAAAGGGAAAGACACGTGGCAGAGGTAAATGAAGGAGCTCAAGCCAGGATCAGGACACATTAAAGATGAATCCAGAGCAGGTAACAGATCAGGACAGCAACGCTGGAAAGCAAAGCAAAGACATAACTCCCAGCCGAATTCCAGGGTGAAAAAGTCTAAAATATCTTGTTAGAAGACCAGCTAGCACAGCTGCAATAACTCCTGCCTTCATTTCTGCCTTTATTTCTCTGACAAAGTAGCTGAAGGAATTTATTACTCCTTATCTTATCACTAAGATATTTTGTAGACTCTCTTTTTGTATAAATACTCCCCCAAAGAATGTCTTCGGGGTTGGTGATTCTCCCACTTGAAATACGTTGTAACTCAGATATTGATTAATACAAAGGGCATTCGAATGCATCGCTGTTCGATCTTCTGACTGTGGATGTGATGATGTTAGACTCTGCTACAGAATTCCTGTGTCTTTCCTTGGCTCAATAAGTTATTCTAACTATATTTGGTTTTTTTTGTGTTTGCAAGTATCATATATGTTTCATAATCTTAACAACAGGGAAAAAGAATAGCCCAGAATTTGTTTAAATACACTCTGTGTTCAATTCCTGATGTTATCTATGTTTTCCTCACAATTAGTTCAAATAGAAATCCTTAAATGCTTCTATCTCTGCTAATTCTCTCATTTTGAACATTCTCAAGGAATTCTTCGCTGCTCCTTGAAACGTTTCAAGCATCTTCCCTTTGCCACTAGGAAAAAGGATCTTTGGCTGCCCTTCACCCCTTGGCCTACATCCCATCCATCACTGGCTTTGAAATTGCTCCAAACTAATTATCTTGCTCTGTAGTATTGTCTTTCATCTCAAAAACACACTCAGTAGTCCACTGCCATAGACTCCATTGCCCAATGGAATTAAACCTATCAGACCTACATCCTACCTCTGCTTGAAATCACCATCCAAACCTATTTGAATACTCAACTCTGCAAAACATAACTAGCATAAAACTTAGAACAAACAAAGTTAAAACATATAGAGAGAGCCCTCTCTAGATGCAGTTTGGCTAGAAATTGCATCTAAAAGACTGGTTAGTGGTTACCTCGGCCGTATTCCCTTTTCTCAACAAGTTTTGGGGAACAACCTGAGTGATAACACCTCAGAATAGTCATTCTCTGTTTACACAAAGAAATACACTAAAACATGGGAAAATCTGCCCAAACGCAGTCTATCGGACTTCAAAAATCATTAATTCTGCCCTAGATTCCTTTTGGGTCCACCTTTGGGCGCTATCGCAAGTCATCTTTGATCCAACGATTATTATCAATTTTGGGTGGCTTATGCTCCTAGAGATTACCTGCCCAAAAAGGGTGGTTTTCTCTCTCCGGTGCCTAGCCACGTGGCGGCCAGTGTATGGGCTCAGGTGGAGCCTGGCCAATACCACTTACCGCCTACGGCCTGCCCAAAATCCTGCTTGTTACGGAACTCAAAACACATCTTGCTGCGTATAAAAACCTTTCGGGTCCGTTATATCGCCACATTCGCATTTCCTTTGTATTTATAAAAATACATTAAAACACTGAAAATACCGTCGAATGGCTTTACGGTGGACTTCAAATAATATACATTTGCATTTATAAACCCTTTTGGGTCCGTATTCATCGCATCGGGCACATTCCCTTTGTATTTCGTTTATTTAACGGAAATGCATAATACATAGAAAAACTTGTTTTCTGGAACTCAAATCCTATGCAATCGGGCTTATAATTCCCCTTCGGGTCCGTTTATCGCTTCGGGCATTGTTCCTTTGTATTTCGGTTTTTTCACCGAAAAACGTTAATACATAGAAAAATTTGAATTTCCAGATTTCAAAATTTATGAATTGTGCTTATGAAATCTGTCAAGTCCGGCAATCGCCGATCGCCGATTGAATCCTAGTTGTCCATTCCTTTCGCGATCCGACGGCTGAAATTGCATGTCGTGATTGCTATCGCATATCACGTCACGCACATCCCAAGTGTTCTATACATCACCGATGCCGATTTGCCGATCCAATCATCGGCGATCGGCGTATCGCATGATCGCAGTCGCCAAGTCCAGGGTCCCGATGTTGCATATATGTCTGCCTCTGATCTGATACATTGGATCGGCAGAGCGGAGTTTCTTTCGCCTCTGCTTAAGTCCGGCCTTTTTCCTTTAGCCGATGCGATTTCCCTTTATAAGGGTTTTTTGCCATTTTTAGAGGATTTTTCCTCTTTTTCCAAAGAAACAAGGCCTCTTCTCTGTGCGATAATGTCTGCACCCTAAGTCCATTTTTGCCCATTCAAGTTGCAATAGATTCAGAATGAAAAGATCTCAGCAATGGGGCTATTTCTAGGAATTTCTTTGGACTTTCATTTTCCTCTGTGAGGAATACTTAGACTTGGGAGTCTATCCAAAATGCATTTTGGATCACGCCTTCCCACTAAAAGAACTTTTGGTCTCCAAAAGACTGATACATTGATCTGAACAGTACTTAAGAGTAACAACAGCCTCTTCTTTCAGCCTCCACACACTTGCCTTGCATAGTGCCTCTGAACCAAAGTCTCTAACCACTTCCCTTCCTGGATGGGCTGGTCTTCTTGAGAAGAACTGTCTTCCTCCTTGCCTCCCTACAGAACTTCTGTTGAAATGGTCATAGAAGGTGGTTTGAACTTCTTTGCCTTGAGCATTGATCCAAGGTGGCTCAAACAAATGTGAAGTTCATCTGCTCCACAAAACTTTCATTTGTATCTGTTTGACAAGTTGTCAACAACAACTGTTAACAACAATAGAAATACAGACAACAACTGGATGGCCTAAACTCCTACTTCAACAAAAGAAACAGATTTCACAGCTTGTGAACACTTCCATGTCTTACATCTATTTGCATACAAATGATGGACTAGATAACAAGCCCACAAAACATGCCTTTAAACAAATGACCCTTCAAGTCAAGCATGTAGAAAAATACCATTAGGACTCTTTTTCAAAAGATGAAACACTTCATTATTATCTCCCTCTTGGAGACCAAGTCAACTTTCCTCAAGTCAACATTACATCACATGCATGTCAAAGCAATCAACCCTGCAATTTAATCACACATACATGTTCAAATACAAGGAAAACATCAACATCCCTGTGTTCATGCACATCATGCTTATGCATGCATTTCATCCTTCAACTTTCACTTAAGCACACTATACTTTTGAAGCTAAAATGAAATTTAATGTTGCAGCAACAAAGTGAGTCTCCTACCCAACCTTTTTCCATTCATCTTCTTGGTGGAAACCTGCAATTTGCATCTCATCAACAAAGAAATGCAAATAGATGCATCAATAAGCATGCAATCCTTAATTGGAAAAGAACTCTAACCATTTCTTACCAACCTAGTTCAAAGGTATTTCCTTTGTCTGCACATCAGCATCAACATGTGAATCATCCTAAGACACATCATTCATGGAAACTTCCTTTCCATTTCTGCCATCTTCTCTTTCCACCTTCCTCAGGGTTTGTGGATTGTTGGATTCAAAGTCCAATACCTTTCAGCAAGATGCCCTTGCTTATGGCAGTAAATGCAACACATGTGCATCCACTTGACAACATGATTTGCCTTGTCCAATGGACCTTTGGATTTTTGCTTCTTTTCCTTCAAAAGTTTCCTGTATGTGGTCATTCTCTTCTAACAGCTAGAAACATGATGGTTATCCAAACCACAAAAGGAACATGCAATTATTTTCCCATGCTTATGTGGAAATTTATCATGCTTTGCAAAATCAAAAGGAAGATGATTAGAACCCAATTTATACCTTTCTCTTTCACCTTTATTGCCTTCATGAGGAGGTGAAGCAAATGAAGAAGTAGCTCCCTTTGGAACCCCATCAATCTCTTCAAGGCTGTTAGAGTCTCCCCAACTCTTTGGTTCAAGTGTGTGCTTTTGAACACCTGCATCCTGCAAATGATGTTTCAAGCTATTGCATTCCTCCTGAATACAACCTTCACACTCTTGAAGACCTGCAATGTAACTCCTTCTTGGGGCTGTTTAAATGGTCTTCATGGCAGCTTTGGAACTTTCTCCATAAGCTTGTCCATAGCTAAGACTCAAATACTTAGGCCTTTACTCAATTATTATTGGCTCAACAATACCTTGTGCATGTCTACCCAAGCCTTTTCCTTCATAGCCCATCTTGGACATTAGCTTGGAACCTATGCCTTTGGTATGTTTTTCAAAAGAACCAATATAAGCATTCTTAGAGGAATTTGAAGACAAACTAGAATGGCTTACCTCTTCTTCAAGCTGATACTTAACCAAGGCTTCTTCGGCGACAAAGAGTTGTGACTCCAACTCATGCATCCTTTTCAAGTTCATATTTGCAATATGAAGTTGCCTCTCCATTTCCTGCAGTCTGTCGGAAAGCAACTGCTTCTCTTCCTTCATGGAATTCAACTGCTCTCTAAGTATGTTGCTCTTCCTTCCATCCTCATACATTTCTCTCACCTTGTCCATCATGATGAACACGTCTTGCTTCAAGTCTCCATCGTAGAGTCTTGTGGTTAAGGAGGAATTTGAGGATTCACTTGTGGAAGTTGTCATTATTTCAATTAACAAAAGAACTTCAAACAAGATTAACAAAGAGCTTATTCAACAACTTTTTGCAACAAACCTCTTGTGCTCCAAGGATTGCTTTGAGGTCCTTTGGGATAGAAGAATGCCTTCAACCCTTATTCCTTCTTGCCCTTCCTAGACTGAGCTATGAATTAGCTTTCCCTTCACCTCTACAAACTTAAACAATAGTCAGTCTGCAAAACAAGCATACAATTAACCTCTGACTGTTTAAACACCTTTCAAACAAGCAATATTTGCTCTTTCAATCAAGCATTATAATAGAACCTTCTTTGAAGGCGTGGTTAATCAATCTCAAGCTTTGATACCACTTGATCTGAAAATGGGGCACTTAGGCTTCTTATCTAATTTTCAAGAACCTCTCCCACTTCTAAAACTTCAACTATTCCCAAATCTTTATGATTAACCAATGCAGAATTAAATATGTGCTTGAAATAAGGTGTATGTGTATGGTTATTGTAGATTGTTTATGTGTTTTTAAGTCTATTTGCTTGAACTGATACAACATCAACTAAAGCAACATATATATAATGCAGCAATAAAACAACACACATAAGGCAACAATTTAATTAGGAGTTCACCCAAAACTCTTGGGCTACGTCTCCATGAGCTCTAGTCAACTCAACTAGGCTCTCTGGGATTATGGCAAAGTCCTTTTACAAGCTCTTGGCTCAACTCCATTGTTTTACACAGAAACAATGGATTTAGACACCATTTTATCCCTGGCTCTTGAAGCTCTTGGTTCTTCTGGCTCTTGGCTCTGGCTCTAGCTCTCGGCTCTGGCTCTGACTTTGGCTCTTCGTTCTCTCTGCTTTCTTTGCCTCTACTTCCTGCTTTGGCTTAGCTTTCTGTGCTCCTGTCTCAGCCCTTCCTTTCTCTGTCTCTGTCATTCTGTGGCTTTTAAGCCAATCGACGCTATCTATTCGTTTTCCTCTTCTGGGCTCTCTGGTTCCCAGCCTCTGTCTGCTCAAATCCCCCTCTGAGCATTAGCAATCATTGCTAAACGCCTTTAGGGATGGTGGCCACTTGTTCTGTAACGGGAAGACCATCGGCGCCTTTGAAATCCTCATAATAGTCATTCTCTGTTTACACAGAGAAATACACTAAAACACAGGAAAATTTGCCCAAATGCAGTCTATTGGACTTCAAAAATCATTAATTCCGCCCTAGATTCCTTTCAGGTCCGCCTTTGGGTGCTATCGCAAGTCATTGTTGATCCAACGGTTATTATCGATTTCAGGTGGCTTATGCGCCTAGAGATTACCTGCCCAAAAAGGGTGGTTTTCTCTCTCCGGCGCCTAGCCACGTGGCGGCCAGTGTATAGGTGGAACCCGGCCAATACCACTTACCGCCTACGGCCCGTCAAAAATCTCGCTTGTTATGGAACTCAAAACACATCTCACTGTGTATAAAACCCTTTCAGGTCCATTATATCGCCCCATGCGCATTTCCTTTATATTTATAAAAATACATTAAAACACTGAAAATATTGTCGAATGGCTTTATGGCGGACTTCAAATAATATACATTTGCATTTATAAACGCTTTCAGGTCCGGATACATCGCATCGGGTGCATTCCCTTTGTATTTCGTTTATTTAACGGAAATGTGTAATACATAGAAAAACCCATTTTCCGGAACTCAAATCCTATGCGTTCGGGCTTATAATTCCCCTTTGGGTCTATTTTATCGCTTTGGGTGTTGTTCCTTTGTATTTTGGTTTTTTCACCGAAAAACGTTAATAAAAAGAAAAATCTGAATTTCCGGATTTCAAAATTTATGAATTGTGCTTATGAAATCCGTCGGGTCCGGCAATCGTCGATCGTCGATTGAATCCTGGCCATCTATTCATTTTGGGATCCGACGGCTGAGATTGCACCTCGCGATCGCTATCGCATAGCGCGTCGCACATGGCCCAAGGGTTTTGTACATCGCCAATGTTGATTCGCCGATCCGATCATCGGCGATCGGTGTATCGCATGATCGCAATCGCTAGGTCCAGGGTCCCGATATCGCATATATGTCTGCCTCCGATCCGATACATCGGATCGACGGAGTAGAGTTTCTTCCGCCTCCAGTTAAGTCTGACCTTTTGCCTTTATCTGATGTGATTTCCCTTTATAAGGGTTTTTTGCCATTTTTAGGGGATTTTCCCTCTTTTTCCAAAGAAACAAGGCCTCTTCTTTCTATGATAATGTCTGCACCCTAACTCCATTTTTGCCCATTCAAGTTGCAGTAGATTCAGTATGGAAAGATCTCTACAATGGGGCTATTTCCAGGAACTTCCTTGGACTTTCATTTTCCTCTGTGAGGAACACTTAGACTTAGGAGTCTATCCAAAATCCATTTTGGATCAATCAAAGAATACCAACGACATTACCAAGGGATTGGCCTAAGGTATTGACTAAGGCTAACGCTATATAAAGAGATGGAGATCAAGGTGTTGGGTGTGCAAGTATTGGGTTGTCTATGAATGATTTGATCTAAAAAAGGTGTGCACCAGGGAGCAAGGAGAAGACTCAGATCTGAAGGATCTGAAATATGTTGGCATATATGCTTACTTGTTGCAAATGTCTAAGTAGCTAATATTGATGAAATTGTGATACTATGATCTAAATGATTTACTCACAAGTCTATAGTATTGACAATAAAGGATGAAGATTTGTATGTCGGTGTTGTGCATGGTAAGCGTATACATACATTAATATTCCTTATGGAAGTCGCGTACACAAACTAGGGTTTGATTTGATGATTGATGTTTATAGTTGATATTGTTTGGTTTACTTCTTGTTGTCTGTCGGTGATGTCTCTATCATGATGATCTATGTCTAACAGTGAAAATTGAGGTGACTTGGTTGAATTGATCAGTTTTAATGATATAGAAGTTTGATTGGGTATATGATCTATGGTCTATAATTGATTCAAAAATCTGTGATTGATTCAATAATTTGTCACTGGTGAAATGGTTTTTGTATGATTATTTAGTGTTTAGTATTTTGAGATTTATATGCAGGTGTTATATAGAGAAGACATGTATATACGCGAGTCTTGTTTAGTACAATCGCGTACATAATTTGGTGTTTGTTATTTCTAGTTGGGTTATGCATTCAGTGATTTGATGCTTCAGAATTTTAGTTGATTTGCAGTGTGACAGTGTCTCAGATTCAGTGCTTCAGTTTGTTTGGGTTTATGGTTGATATGGGTCTAGTTTGAAAATTTGATGAAAAGTGGCGTATAGGTTGTGTGATGATTGTTTGACAAGTGGATCTAGTCTGAAATATTCTAAAAAGTGGTCCACAAGGAACTGAGGGTTACATCCTTTAGAAATGGGGTAAGATCTCCCTTCCGGTAGGAGTCGGTAAAAGAGTTAGGGGGTTGTAGCTCCCTTCTAGTGGGTGTTGGATAACGAGAGAAGATTGTAGCCTTGTACAAGTGGGTGTCTACGTACTGATAAGAGTCTACATCAGTACAAATGTAATATTTTCTTTATATCATAAGAAAGAAGACAGAGACAACAACAACGGTGGCTTTCTCCCACATTGGGTTTCCACCTAAAATCCTGGTGTTTTATGTGTGTTTGTTGTGACTTCTTTATGTTCTTTACTGCATATTTAAAAGTAATTAATCTACTAATGCACTAATTGAAGATAATTATCTAACAGAATACATAAAAACCAATAAATTGGATATAAGTTGGTTTCCTTCTCCGAAGTAGCGTACATACACATGTTGCCTTAATAACAATAGCGTATATTTTTTCAGAATATAAAATTTGGAAGTTTGAATTTAAAATACTGATTCTCCCTCCACCCTCCCCCTCACATTACTTTTCCCAATACGAGGTGATTCATTGCCCACCAGGGATTGGGACAATCATGGGTTCCTTAAATATGGAAGGGGGGCATCATCGAGGGCCCATGGGAACCAAGGTGATAGCCATGGATAAGGGGTAGAGCTCATGTTTGGCTTTTTTCCACATGCCAAATTTGTATGTCCCAACCATCTTTTGCATTTTGTGGTACATTTCCTGTTGAGAGTGGCAAAATTATGTTTTTTCTTTTCTTTTTAGCTGCATCAACCTCTGGGGCATCGTTCAAGTCCCGAACCAAGGTGTGGACAAGGGGAGGGGGAGGCTAACCCTATGTGGACCTAGTGGACACATGTGGACCCGGATGAGGAAAGAGATAAATGGGGCTAAAGTGAGTGGAAGGAGGGTGATATATGTGGTGTACCACACAACCAAAATCAGGATTCCCCATGTAGTGCCAACCTTAAAGCTAATGGCCAATAAAGGAGATTCCATGGAACTAGGATATAAGGTTAACCAAGAAATTAGGCAGTGAAGATAAGAGTACAGATCTAACTCGCTCTTTCTGTCGAATTACCCTTCAATCCATGCCCAAAAGTTCCCATGACAAGGAAAATTACTCAACTATACCAATGAAAATTCATACCTTCAGAGTCGGGAGGACCACCTCCAAACATACAATCATAACAAGTGGGCGAGGGAACACATGGCTAGCTCAAGTGGTGAAGATAATGGCACATAGAGCTATCTGGTGGCTGCACGGGGCTGCTGGCTGCTAGTTGAGGACTATCTAGGAGCAAAAGTTTCTCCTATATACACTGCCCACAGGTTGTGGGTAACAAAATTTATATCTAGTGTACCTTGTAACTTGACATGCCTCGTATCACCTAGGTCTAAATCCAAACTTTACTAGTAATTTCCTAGGGGTACACATGCCTTACCAAGTCTTATAGCATTATGCCCATTTACATGCAAAACGTTTCAAGTTGATTGTAAAATTTACTTTTTCTTTTCCTTTTAAATTGTTGTTATGGTTGTCTTCTCAACAGTTATTTCCTGAGTGCTTTGGCTTGCATCTCCTCCTCCATGGGCCACTCATCTTTCTCCAAGATCTCGTCCTTTTCATCCATGTAGCCATAATAACTGGAAACAATTTGCTTGGATACCTCGACCTCCTTTTCTTTTCCTTTGGGCTTTATCAAATAACTCTTTGATACTAGGGAGGAAATTTTCATCCTTGAAGTACCTATAACCAAGTTCCTTGTTGGTAGCACTAGGTACGTCAACCTTGTTTCCTTCCAAGTACTTCATCTTGGCCCCTCCTTTCACATAATTAGGGTTGCCAAGCTATATGATCTAAGATTCCCATTTCTAGTTTTACCTAATCTCTTGCTGATTTTGTTGTTGAGGTCCTAGAGTTGGTGTTCATCGAGTTTTGGGTTTTGAATCCCCATAGCCTTTCCTACAATCTCTCAAATTATTTGATGCCTCCTATTTTCGCCCAGATTATATAGGCATCGCGACAACTTCTCAGGGTGGGGGTTGTCACTCTGATCCCCACCCACTCTGTTCTAGCTGTCTCCCAACAACAGGGTATGGGGGGTAGTCCCTATGGAATGAGATGAAAGAAAACAAGATGGGAACCAACTTGCTTGGGAGACATGGAAGAGTGGCCTAGCTATTTGGTAAAATTTTAGCAAGATTAATGATTAGATTAGATTTTTCAAATATGAGACCATTGCCTTATGGAGTCACAATTCTTGCTTAATATAAATTAATGTCAGGTAACGGATGGACACCCGTTGCTTGAATGATTGACTAAATTGTATGATATGAAAATCCTAGAATATATGTGTGATGCAATGATCTTGGTTATTTTTAATTATATTCCTAATCTAAATAGAACATCTCCCTTAATTGTTTTGAGAAACAGTTCTCAGAGTAGGCTGTGAAATGGAAGCCAACGGGAAGCAGGCAATGACCTGATTAACAATACCTCCCCCTATGTTCCACCCACCCAGTGCCTCTAGCGCTGCAGAGACTGTGGCTTTGATGACCGTAAGGTCACTGTGTTAACCACTAAGAAGAGTTGAATCCCTCAAGCTAATTGGAAAAGGGGTGCCCTAAGAGTCTATCAACCTAGCTTATGCTAGGAGGTAAGTTCTTAAATGCACGCTAGATCCTGGAATGCTTGTGTAAGATAGATTGAGTGAACTTATCTTGAGTTAAGATTGGTCTACATTATTTAAGTACTTATTGTGAATTACTTATAGCAAGAGTACTTAACAATGATGAGATGACAATCATAAACAAGATAAATGATTAGTGACACAAGTGCAAGCTTCAACAATATTCCACAAAATGTTTAACCAATTAGATCAATTTATCCACTTATCAATTAAGATGTCAATCACAATTACCAAAGATGTAAAACAAGATTACGCGTGATCTTATTACTCAATGCTAACTAGATTCACAAGATACCAGTGTTCCCAAGAGACTTATCACCAAATTGATTTATGATCTAAGTGTTTTTAGCGAGTGAACTTATTAGATGTGAAATATGAATTCTTATAGCACATAAACTCACAAGAAAAACACAATGTAGCCACTTTCACCATATAAATGCTAGGAACAAATAACAACAAAATATAGAGCTATGAAGACACTTATGCACTTTATGTTCCAATGATGTTTTTATGACCAACAAGTGACTGATATGACAATAGTAAAAGACTTATGACAATAGCAAGTAAATATCAAATTCAAAGTGCATATGCTTACCCAATGTCACAAGAAATAACCCTATCACCAAATAAACTTAACCAACCTAAGAATTAGATGTGTTAGCCTGCTTAAGATATGATATTAAAAAAAAAAATCAAATCTGATCTATGTATTGCAACAACAAATAAACTAACAGATCTGCAAGCTAATGATGCTATAATCAATGCCAAATATGCCCAAAAATAGGAAAGTTTCATTGAAACTTGAAAAAATCAATTTTTTGACCCTCTTTCAGTGTGTAATTAGGAAATTGCAGATATGATATGTTAAGTTATGCAGTAAATTCCAGCAAGTAGAAATTTAGATCTAGGCTAGATCTAAGATGACCAAGTGGCCAAAATTTAGGAAAATCAAGATTTTGCTATTTTAAGTGAATTTGACCAAGTTAGATGTGATTTTAGGGCCTAATTATCACTGTTATTACTGTTGTAATAAACCATGAACAAAATGAGGTATTAGAGGTCAAACCCTAGGCCCAAGGCCTTGTAGATGCACTTGCCAAAATTGCCCAAAAATTTGGGATAAAGATGCCACTTGAAAATCAAACTTTTGGAGCCCAAAAACCTGCAAAACCACAAGGGAATTAGTGCTGAAAATCTCAGAGGGATTAGGGAAAACTAGGGTAGAAAAGGCCAAGGAAAGCTAATGCTAGGCCAAGGAAGGCCAACATTGAAGGCAGAGGAGGCTAGGAGGGCAGATTGGGGGATAAGGAGGCAAGAGGAGGCCCAAAAGATGCAACTGGAGGGAGAGAGGCAAAAAAGGCTAGACTCTCAGGCTAGAAGGATAGACGACTAGGGTTTAGGGGCTTAAAATCCCATGGCTTGTCCTAAGGCAGCTGTCTAGGGTTCCAGAGGCAGGCTGAGGCTTTTTTAGGCCACGTCTAGGCCACATTTGGCTTAAAATCCCTGACATGGCTCGCAAGGGAGGGCCGAAGCCCTAAAAGGCTGATGCTAGCCCTAAGAGGCCCATAAAGGTGATGCAGAGGCTGAAGAAGGTTGACGCAAGCCAAGGAAGGGCAACGTTGGCCCTAGGAGGGTTGGATCTAGGCCTAGGAGGCTTGATCAAATGAAACCCTTGTCTCAAAAATTTGTTTCTCTTCTAGATCTGAATTTTGTTGTAAAATCTTCAGTGGATGGCCTTGCAAAATTTCCTATAGACTAGATCTTACCTTCAAGGGCCTAGATCTAGTTCTACTTCAACTTTATCTCTTGGTCTAATATGCAAAAAATAAAAATAAAACACCCAAACCCCAAATATATACAAAATTCTTGAAACCCCAAAACCCAAGTTAGCAAAATTAATTTACAAATTAGATTTACAAAATTATTACAAGATCTACAAATATACAAGGGATTTTAAGAATTTAAATTTTGAGACATATTTTAATAGATTTTATTTGATGAATGGATAAAAATACTTTAGAAACCCCAATGTATACTATAGCCTTAGTGAAGATTTAATCCACCATACAAATATTTGGGATCCAAGCAACATTGATTCTTGCCAAAGTTTGTGAACTTGGAGGCCAAGGACTAGAGTACTTGCAAACACTATGTATTTATATCAAAATAATCTGTTAATCACATGGGGAATCAAGCCACCTAATATTAGCCCAAAACTATCAATAGTATGATTTTATCTCCATCTAATGAAAAAACAAATCTTACCAATATTCAACACAACATAGAGATGTTCGTAGTCGGTACATACGACAAATAAATAAGCATGAACACCTTGAATTTATCCCCAAAGTCTTTATTATGATAGAAGAAATAGTTCCTAGCAAGACAATAGTGTTACAAAGATGCTTCAGCAACAATTTTCTAGACGGAGATCACCGTGCTAGAGACTCAAATGACTCTAATTTATAGATCAATCCTCCGAGTGGAAAAATAACAGCGAGTTTCTTTGATCCTTGTCAAAATAATATTGGCCGTTGAAAAATATTTGATCATCTTTTAATCTTGGCCCTTGATTTTTTATTTTTGAGGAATTTTCGAATTTATCATTTAATTCCATTTTTATTAGCTCAAAATTAATTATTTTGAGCTAATTTCCTCAAAAATTTGACTTTGAATTAACCACCAAGGTCAAAGGGTCCAAATTTTCTAGAAATACACAATATCCCTTGGTGGAGGACTTTTAAAAATTGATTCCTTTAAGACACACGAATTTTTCCACTTGGAGAATTAATTTTCCTAAGACAACTTAATTTGACTCTAATTAATTAATTTTCTAGCTTAGAATTTTATTTTATTTTGCCAGAAAAAATAACTAATTTACACATAAGGGGATTTAATATTTTTTCCACCCTCCAATACATAAGATTTTACATTTACAACTCTCAAGGGGGAATACACATTTGGTTTAGACCCTCAAGACACACACCCAATTCTGCGACACAATATGATCTAATAGACCAAGTGATTTGTAATAAAATAATTTAGCCAACTAGCTTAAATTATTCCCAAATCACTTTTACATTAGACTCAACTAGAACACTATGACTCACCTAGGAGTTTGACGAAGAATTCCACTCTAACTTTGGGGTGAGGTTGGAGGGAAAAACTCTGCCAACCATCTGTGTTTAGAAACACACGAATCAATGAGAAAAAAAAACCTCTTAGGTTGAAACTTTTTGCCATAATAATAGGCTTATCTAGGTTGTTACATACATTCAAGGTCTTACTAGTATCATTTACATTACATAACTTGCAGAATGAGTTTACAATGACATGTAGACTGCTAATAGATGATCTGATCTTGTTGAAAAAATTGGCACTTCCGCTTCCTTGGAACTTTGACAATTTGAGTGCATCATCTAGCTCCATAAGTGGACACGTTGATTCCAAGAAGTAACATGAGAATCCCAGAAACCTGCATCCAAGAAAAAAGAAGTCGATCAAATAGATATCCATTCAACATCGAAATCATTATGCATATATAGAAAATGCCACTGGAATAGAAAAAATCTACTTTATCAAACTGAAATATAAAAGGAATAATATAAATGCATGAAATAAAACTACCTAATGACAAGAAATAAAAGGGAGTAGGGTTAGAGATACTATATGAAATGATGTCCTATGGCATCAGATGTCATCAATGAAGCACAATCTCTAGCATTTGTCTGCTGACTGGTAGATCGATGGGTTGCTTCTCAAATGTCCCATGCTGAAATTTGATCCTCTTAGGTGGTGCGAATTCTCATCACTGTGTTGCCTATTTATTTCCATCTGAAATCTTCCTCTTTTTCTGCTTGGCAGAGGGGATGGGTGGTGGAAAAAATGACATATTGGCTAGACGAACTCTAATTCAAAATGAGACGGATGCTCTTGTGGCACAACCTGTTCACCATTTTCCAACTTCTTTGGAACTTCCACGTGGTACCTTCTTTCCACCTCTCTGTATAATATGACCATTCCACTTGTTGTTTCAGGAATAGTGGCATAAGATAAATCCATTTGAATGTACCCACCTAAATTAGCTACAAACTTCCTGGAGAGAAGCATTCCCCATACATCTGGCGCATCAATGACTGTTATATCCATGGTAATGATTCTGTATGGATAATCATCTAAGGCAACCTGTAAATCTTTAACCACACCAAGGAATTCAACCTTTCTAAAGTCCATTGAACAAATGCTATGGTATGGTTTAGAAATCCTTAAGTTTACTTGCTCCATGACCTTCTTGGTCATAACAATCATAGATGCACCAGAATATAGCATGTAATTGTGAAGTAATCTATCACTTATGTCCAAAGTAAGAAAGAAGGGTTGATGATCTTCATTAGTCATATAACAGTTAATATCCTTTAACTTAATTTCTTCGTCCTTATGATTATTTTCGTCATCACTTCGCTGAAGCATACCCAAATCCCTAAAGAATGATGCCCTTTGAGAAATATTTTTTAACAATTAAAGCATTGGAACAGACATCTTGATTTTATTTATCCATGTTGTCCAATCCACCTTTAAAGCAGATTTATACCTTTCAGAAGGAACTTGCTTATCTTGACTTTGACCTTTACCTTTTCTCTGATAAGTGTAACCTTTACTTTTGGCAAGCTCTAGAATTTGTTCCTGTGATGGTTTTTCACCTTATGCCTGAGTAATGGGGTCCTTTTCTTCATTGAAGGTATTAATGGTGAAGGCTGAAGAAATCATGTCCGCACATTGACTTTCCTCAGAGTTATCTTGATTTGCTTTGTTATCCTGTTGATTCCTACTTTCTTCCAAGATCCTTCTAGCAAATGCACATGTACTCTCTTCATGGAAACTCTCACGAGGTATGTAGAAAGGAACAGGCTCATCAATCATGTTGGCACTCAAGTGGTGTAGGGGGCCTTTGATCACTCGGGGGATTCCTTCTTGGCCATGGATTATTATTATTACCCTTTATATTATCGTTATTTATGGGTGGCATATTCTACTTTCACATTCTTTCTATCTGTATTAATTGATTCTACATTTAACCTATTTGTCTGGCATGTTCAATCTTCATTTCTTTTACCAATCGGGTTAACTCCTTAATCATCTCAGATTCCTCTTCTTTAACTTCTTTTCCCTTAGACTTAATTTTGATTCTTTCAAAACTAGGGATTTCTAATTTCCCTAAGGCTTTCTTATCCTTCTCCAATTCCTCAACCATGCTTTACCCAATTGTTAGAGTTTTGGGATGAGCACGTCTGATTTCATATTGAATTTCTACATGATAAGCCTCAAGATATTGTTCTAGAATAGTCTTTTAAGGAGGCTTGTAGTCTTGAGCCATATCCCTTAGAAGTTTATTGAATCTCTAGTTAGATTCTTCCACTGTTTCATTTTCTCTTTTCTTACTAGTGTTGAATTCTTTAACCAAATATTTTCCTTCTCTTTTGTCCCCATATTTATCTTGGAAAGCATCAAGGAGAGTCCTCAAAGAATCAAAGACATTATCATCCTTATCTTGAAACCAATCAAAAGCGTCATCTTCTAAGGAAACGATAAAAAGCTTCATTATGACATCTGCATGATTGTAAGATGCAGTATGAAAAAATCTTTGGATGAAGTAGTTGAATTTATGTGCTTCAACATTGATGGCATTATTCACTTCGAATGTTGGTGAAATTGCAAGGCCTGTAAAAGTCACCCATGATATCTAGATTTATAGGATAGTTAATGAAAAGAAAATGGATATCAAGGAGAGCTTCCTATCTGATAAAATTTAAATGAGCTCTAGAGTGTAACTTGTTTAACCGAGCTCTTAGAACCTTTTAAGGATCGGGAGTAGGCTTAACCAGGCTACCAAGATTCCTTCTAGAGTACGTTCTTGTGAATGGATGAATAAGTGGAGTCACCACCCAAATAGGAAACCAACCTAAATGTCCAGGTGATAAATGTGAGAATGAACAAGATGAGAGGATTAGTGAAAGGAAAAAGGATAAAGTGATGAGAAGATGAACAATGGTGAGAGGTGGAAGGTGATTAGAAGATTATGAGAAATTATCGTAAGGCCAAGGTCCAACAAAATGTTCCCCGACAATGGCGCCAAAAAATGTTGTCGCCCAAATTGTACAAGCCCCAGGACAACCGCTCAAGGTGGGGATTGTCACTCTGATCCCCACCCACTCCGTTCCAGTTGTCTCCCATAACAGGCTATGGGGGGTAGTCTCTATGGAATGAGATGAAGGAAACAAGTTCGGAACCAACTTTCTTGGGCAACATGGATGAGTGGCTGAGCTACATGGTAAAATTTTAGCAATATTAATGATTAGATTAGATTTTTCAAATATGAGATCAGTGCCTTATGGAGTCACAATTCTTGATGGACACCCACTGCTTGAATGATCGACTAACTTGTATGATATACAAATCCTAGAATCTATGTGTGATGCAATGATCTTGGTTATTTTTAATTATATGTTTGATCTAATAGAACCAATCCCTTAACTGTTTTGGGAAACATTCTTCAGAGTAAGTTGTGAAATGGAAGCCAACGGGAAGCAGGCAATGACCTGATTAATGATACCTCCACATGTGTTCCACCCACCTAGTGTCTTCGGTGCTGCAGATACTATGGATCTAACAAATGCAAGGTCACTGTGTTAAGAAGAGTTTAATTCCTCAAGCTAATTGGAAAATGGGTGCCCTAAGAGTCTATCAACCTAGATTATGTGAGGAGGTAAGTTCTTAAATGCAGGCTATGTTGGAAAATCAAAAAGGCAGTAAATATTTTCGTGATCTTTATAATTACTTGTGATGTTTTTTATTATTACGATTATTTATATCTTCTTTCTTTAGTTCATCAAGGAATTACCAAAAGAAGCAGTACATAAAACAATGGACACAAGATGTAGGCACGTGCTAGGGCAAAACCCCCCTCGAGGGGAAAACCCAATCAAAGTAATTCTTCCTTTCAGTAGTATTCTTTGAGACTCTTCACCCTAGATCAAGACCAGACCTTCCCTCCACACCAAGTCAGCCTCCAAAAGATTGACCTCTTCTCAGCAACTTCGACTATGCAGCAACATGCAGCAGCTAATAGCTTCCGGTAGCAGTGAAACTTGGAAGGCTTCATTCTCCCAATTGAGAACACGAAATAGAGAGAGACCACCACCAAAATTTTGATTTTTCTTGCCTCCTTAGACTACCCCAAACTTGCATTCACTTCGAATTCTTAGCAACAGACTTTCCCAGGTTCCTACTTCGCATTTCTGCCCAACAAACATATTTTTGCACTTCTACCCAGTAGAGAAAGAATGAGAAGTGATGCTTCAAATGAATTTGAAGTCCTTCCTTTTATAGGCTTCTTGTGGGGTCGAATTGGTCCTTAGGCCGAATGGTATGGAGCTTACATAATTCATATTTGACTCAATACTTAACCTTTTTACATGATTCGAAAGCCTAAGAAGAGACTCTTTAAATGTACAACAATTCTATAGACTCAAAATAAATCCTAGAAGTCCTCAATGGGGACTTTGACCTAAAACATGGTGACCCAAGCATGAAACCCATTCTTCAATAAGTCACAACAATAAAATAAAAATTATTTTCTTTATTCTTTTGACAAGTACATTACATAATGCCTCAAGTATATATTGAAGACCGAACATAGTTACTTTTTCCAACACTCCCTCTTAAATAGGGAGGTATTCATAATGTACATATACAATGGAAGATCTCAAACCATATGAACCATGAAGAACTTTAGGCACCACAATGCCATGAACTAGATTCCTGACCAGGAAAATCTATCCAACTAGTCATTTAATTTAGGCACCGCAATGCCATGGACTAGATTCCTGACCAAGGCAATCTATCCAACCAGTCACTCAATAATTTAGGCATCGCAATGCAATGGACTAGATTCCTGACTAGGGAAATCTATCCAGATGGGACTAAGATGGACTCAAGCTTTCAGCCCCTCTAGGTACCATCAAGCTTACTTGCTAACCATCAACCCAAAAATCCAAGTGTGTATCCAAAACAGAGCTTGATGATAAACACCACCCTTCCAACTTCTAGACATCAACACAATGTGCTGGCCAGATGTCCTCTGAGGCAATGCTTTACTCACAAAGCCTCAACACCCCTTGATCCAACAGATCAAGAATGACCAATCTCTCCCAATCAAACTGATTGGTAACCAGGATGCTTTCCTTCGAGAGATTCACCTGTACAAACACAACCCCAATCAATAATATACTTTTGCATGTACATAACCAAATACAAACCTTCGGGGTCTTCTAGGAAACAGATGTTGCTTCTCAACTTTCCATAGTAGGACTATAAACCGAATCTTTGACAAAAGATTCCTCAAGTATACATTTTTCTTCCTACTTCATAAGCAGCAATATATTCTTTAGTCAGATCCTGCTTTCCTTCTTTCAATAGCACTTCAAAATGCATTCTCCAATTTCCTTTTCATGTTCATGGCTTCCACTCAGACTTACGATCGTTAGTCTTGGTCTAGTGCATGACACATGAAGCAGAGAACCATAACCGACACTCCCTTTCAACTAGGAAGCACCTCTTTATCTAGACTCCCTCTTAATCTTAGGGAGATCTCTTCTATTCATGCTTTCTCCAGAGATCAACTTCTTCTTTTTCAACATACAAGAATCTTTTTGTGGCTTCCAACCATTTCATCAGAGTTATCATCAACCTCATCATGCTTGTCACATCGATCATCTTCACCAAGTTGAAGACTGTGTACTAGCACAACTTGCTTGTCACATCGATCATCTTCACCAAGTTGAAGACTGTGTACTAGCACAACTTGCTTGTCACATCGAGCATCTTCACCAAGTTGAAAATTGTGTCCTACACAGCTTAGATAGCACGTACAACCAAAACTATAGAAGCATGATGTGAGCCATATCAAAAACACGGAAGTATTTCAACTTTATTCATATCAGATCCCCAGACTTAATTATAAACAAGAGACTTATACTCTTCAATGTGTTGCTAGGGACTTTGTCATACACCCTAGACTACTTCATAACAACACTCATTCCATCTAGGGTTTCAATGTGTCTTCCAAAGGTATGACATACCTTACTACAACATATAGCGAACTCTAGAAACCATTCACACAAATATGGATCTACAAATCATCTAACAACCTTCCAAAATACATGTGTTAGACTTCTCACTAGGGATTCATACAGTTCCTAGATTTCATACAAAAGAATCAATCAAAGTCAATCACAACTTAGTCATTAACCTGACTAGCTTCCACTAGGGTTAGTTCCAAACCCCAAGATTTTCAATCAACCATCAATCAGTCACTAACATGACCAACTACTACTAAGTTTAGTTTCAAACCCTAGATTTCCAAGCAATCATCATACTCAACCAAAAATTCAAATTTCAACAATTTCTTCTCAAATCTCCAATTATCATATAGTCAACATTCATTAGAGATTTCTACTTCGACTAAGGTTCGACTCCAAAACCCTAGAATTCCATTTTCACAAATTCAACAATCTTATACAAATCTCAAATCATCATATTCCAGAGATTTTACTTTGACTAAGGTTTAATTCCAAAACCTTAGATTTCCAATCTCAATAATCATTACATGCATAAATCTCAAATTGTTATATTTCACACTAGACAATGTCACTACTAGGGTTTAACTGTCGAACCCTAGATTTTCATGTTTCAACAATCATCTAATAGATTTTAGATTGTTATATCACACATATAAACAACTTTTAACTTCACTAGGGTTTAGCTATAACACCCTAGATTTCCAAACATCAACATCCTAGAATCTCAGACAAGGACTTCATTAAATCCTAAGACTCATGACCATCAATGACTAGGTCAACATACATATCTAGGAATTCATAACCATACATAAGCATATCATATGTCCAATAACACTAATACATCTGACCTAGACCAAGCTAAGGATTCAACCAAAAGGACATATCTCTATATGCCTAGATTTCATCACCATTCAAATACGTTTCATATCATGAGATAGTCAAACCCCACTTCACAAATATCAATAATAGTTAGACACACAAACATATTGATTGTACTAGGGTTTGATTAGACAACACACATATACCAAGTAAATCAATTATAAGACAATAAAAGGGTCTTGCTCACACATTCCACCAAACCCTAATGAGCTAGGGTTCCAATGTAGAACACACGTTCCACCAAACCCCAATGAGCTAGGGTTCCAATGTAGAACACACATTCCACCAAACCCCAATGAGATAGGGTTCCAATGTGGAAACATAACAAACCCTATATTACCAAAACTTCAAAGGTTCTAGGATTTTATATATTATCATTCCATCCTAACAAGTTAGGATTTCTCAATCATACCAAAATCTCAATATGAAATTATCAATAAAGACTTCAACTAGAATTTCACAATATCCTTATTTAGTTTAGGGTTATAGACATTCACAACATCATACCCTTCGATTAGGGTTTTCCAGAACCTGTTTAGGGTTTTCCGAAACCTGTCTAGGGTTCTACCAAATCAGATAAGAGTGGGGTGGGTAGATTTATCAAGAGATGAATCACCCAAACAAGAATCACTAAGATTCAATACTGCTAGTCATAAGAAGGTTAGTAATAGATCATCAAATGAATAATCTTTTCAATCAATGAATTCAAAGCATACCTTTGTTTCTTGACTAACCTTGTCTTGAGAGATCCTGTTGGGTCTCTATAATACTAGTGATTACCCCATTACTATTGTAGTTGTACCCCTTATTAATATTGTTGTGCCCCTATAATCCCCATATTTTTATTACTGTGCCCCATAGAATCCCTCTATTGTTATTTTTGTGGCTTTATATTATTATTGTTAGGTCGGCTGGGTTAAAATTGTGACTCCTTAGACTCCTATATATAGAAAGGAGGTTTTGTCATTTGAATCATCCAAGAATTGTTCATTTATGTAATGTAAAGGAGGTTGCCCCCTCGAAGAGGCCGAATTCTAAGGCGTTGATCTACAGATTCTATCTTTTCTTGAGCTGGTTTCATAATAGATACCCTATGTGAAACTCGCGTACAACTAGAATAGACAAGTTTCAGCAGCAAGATGATGCATCAACTACTCCCAGTTTCTGTCTGAGATATTCAAATGTCTCATTGGGCAGTGGTTTGGTGAGTATATCAGCAACCTGTTCCTTGGAGGGAACATACTCCAATTTGACCTTTTGTTCAAGCACTTGTTCCCAGAGAAAATGATATTTAATAGGTATGTGCTTGGTCTTTGAATGCATGACACGATTATTTGAAATACTTATTGCACTTGTATTATCACAATAAATGGAGATAGGTGGAGTACAAGTGATTTGAAGATCTTGCAAGGTTTGCATCATCCAGAGGAGTTGTGTGTAGCAAGATGCAACAACCACATATTCTGCTTCAGTCGTAGATAATGCAATTGAGCTTTGTTTCTTGCTGAACCGAGATACTAATCTGGACCCCATAAAGAATGCACCTCCACTAGTGCTTTTTTTGTCATCCATGCTTCCTGCCCAATCTGCATCTGTATATGCATGAAGTGTGAGATCTGTACCTCTAGGATACCATAGGCCATAGTTTTGAGTTCCTTGAAGATACTTGAAAATTCTCTTTACTACTTGAAGATGAGTTTCCTTTGGGTTTGCCTGAAACCTTCCAACTATTCCCACTGCATGCATAATGTCTGGTCAGGTACCTGTTAGATAGAGCAGGCTACCAATCATGGATCTATAGGTTGGTTGATGAACTGCTGCTGATTCATCATTTGCACTGAGATTGCATCCTGTTACCATAGGGGTACATACTGGCTTCGAATCCTCCATCCCATATTTCTTCAAGATCTACTTGAGATACTTGGTTTGTGATAGAAAAATTCCATCTTTGTTTTATTGGACTTGCAAACCAAGAAAATATGTGAGCTCATTAAGTAGGGACATTTCAAATTCTTTTTGCATCACCAAGGCAAAGTTTTGACTCATGTCTTCCTCATTGCTACCAAAAATGATATCATCAACATATACAACAAGTATTAACAACTTATCATTGTCAATTTTTACATATAGATTGTTATCTGTTGATCCTCTTACAAAACCTTGTTGATGGAGATACTTATCCAACCGATAATACCAAGCCCTTGGAGCTTGTTTAAGACCATAGAGAGCCTTTTTGAGTCTACATACAAGTTTTGGATCATTTCCAAGGATAAACCCATCTGGTTTCTCAATGTATACTTCTTCATCCAAGTCTCCATTTAGAAAGGCAGATTTTACGTCCATCTGAAATGCTTTGAACTTCTGAAAGCTAGAGAGCAAGGAACATTCTTATAGCCTCAAGTCTGGCAACTGGTGCAAAAGTTTCTTCAAAGTCTATGCCTTCTTGTTGCACATACCCTTTACAAACAAGTCTTGCCTTGTTTCTAACCACATCTCCATTTTCATTCAACTTATTT
>APFE031039379.1:0-18058 GCA_000404065.3 Pinus taeda
TTTAATGGTGCTAGTCATAACAAGTCACCACCTGCGCAATCATACGTAAAAGCCTAGTCCATCGACTCGACATGCCAGTGGTATGTCCTCACATCTCGGATACCAAGGGTGAGACCCTCGATCTAATCTTGCAACACAATAAGAATCTTGGCCACATCCAGGTCGTGAAAGACAGCCCTCCATACAGCCTGTGCTGCTGGAACAACAGCTGCTACTCTCAGGCGCACTACTGGTCGCATTGGTCCGATATCTGCATGAGCACATGATTTTTCATTAGTACTAATAAAATAAAGCACAAGAACATTACAAAAGCAATAAATAGGGATATGGTCAGAGATTTTTACCTATGACACCCCACTGCTCGCCAGCTGGTAGTGCCAAATCTGGGTCACCCCGGAAATCCATACCAGCGTGCGAACACTCAACATAAACCATCTACTGATGGTTGAACCACTTGAAAAAGGCATCAGAGAAGGAAACTTGCAACTGACCAGCATGTCGGGCCATAAGTTCAACCCATCTCTGCATCCGTGGCTCAGTCGATGGTGGCAAACAGAGTGAAATGTAGTGTGGCTACATCAGTGGGATCTTCTCCAAGGCAAAGGCGGTCAGAATAGAACCATAGCCAAAGTTCTTGGATCTTCCGTTTTTCACCTTGGTAAGTTGTTCTTTTATCACTCGAAGTACTGCATCACACCAGTTGAATACCTTTGGTTCAAGACATTCCAAGTCATACTGCATATAGGACCTATTGGCCAAGTGAAGGATTGCGCTACCAGCCAATCTAGCAAAGGTGAATAAAATAGTCCTCAAGGACCGGTGAGTGACATCTCGGATATTGATCTTGTCGTCCCTACTCGGTTTAGATCCTTCTCTATAGTATCGGCGAATATAATCCCTCACGGATTCGCCCCCATGGGTGGAACTTGATAGTGAGAGAGGGGCACCACGTCTCGATAAACCGGTCAAGAAGTAGATGTCCTCAACAGTCAAGGGGATGGATTTGCCTCTGATCTGGAGCACTTGGTTGGTAGGATCCCATGCATCGAGGAAATATTGCAATAAGTTGATTTGTTGCCTCATGTTAGATATGTGGAAGAACTTGAGCAAACCATAGTCCCGCAATACAGTTATCATACCCGGATAATGTAAGGCAACCATGTCCTCTTCTTCATGCTCACGTTCACACCATGTAACAACCTTTTTTCTCCGATGAATCTCTGAAAAACAAACAAGAGAAGAATTAGGGTCCTGATTTGGCAAACAACAGGCAAGGTTTCCATGAAAAATCAGTGCAAAAGTTTTCCTCCTTGCGCCCATCGCACCCTAGCTGTGTACTGGGTGGGATGCATACTGACTGGCCAATGGCCAGTCCAGTATGCATCACACCTTTTGATGTATACTAGGTGCGATAGGGGCAGAACGAATTGTTCAAAACCTAGAGGCTCAGAAAAGTAGGAAAAAAGGCTCAGAATTCAAAAAGGAAAGAATGCAATTGACGAGCTTAGGTTTAGCTCCTACCTGGTCCAGACAGCGCCGAAAATCATCCACAGAATCTCCCAGAATCATATGATGAAAATCAAGGGGGAAAACACCTCCAGAGCTCCAACAAAGCCAAGGTCAAATGAAATGGTAAAATGAGGGGTAAAAACTACTTTTAACTTACTTTTCACGTAATTCAAGTAGAGTATTAGTGTTTTAACTCATTTTTCAAGAATGTATTCTCATTTCTAATCAGTTTAATGGAGCAATTGAATAGGTAGTATGACTGTCAAAAGAACATAGTGTTAACAGTGAATCGAATATCAATGACCATTATCACTTGCAGTTTTACACAAATTTCAAGTTAAAAATTAAACCTAAGCAATGAGCATATGTTCCATCAGAGTTTAAGCTCATTAAAAAATGAACCAACCTCCGGTAAATAACCATTGTGAACACATTATCATCAGCTTTTGAGCCTTGGTCGTGTTCTTACCATCACCTCCACTCTGTTTTAACCGATCATATGCCTCCATTTGATTGTTTACCCCTTTTGAGGAACAACTGCGACGAGTGGTTCTGTTAGCCATCATCTTTACACTTCCATGATTGGAAAGTTCCAAACTTCACCTGGAACCAGCTGCTACCCAAAAATATCACTCGTTCCTCGAAAAACGAGTCTCCTTTAAGCTCTTTTCATCTGACTCGTAAAATATGAAAATATTACCGAGCAATTGGCCTCTCCAGCTCGTTAAAATGATCAGAAGTGCTATCCCTCCTCTATATTTTAATCTGTTTGGACCTAAGGGATCATTACACAAAAATATCAAGTGCTTGTCTTCTTTGGCTCGTTAAAACTATTGAAAATTCATCCCTTTCGTATTATTTTATACTTTTTTCAGACTTAAGGGATTGTATGACGGAAAAGGATTGTTGGAGCTTCCTTTCTGTCCCTTTTTAGACTCTTTAAAATTGAAAAAGGATCGATTTATCTTTGTCGTTAAACTCGTTAAAACCAATAGCGACAAACTTGTCCATGCAGACAAGAATGGGTTTCACTGTCGCTAGGCTCGTTAAAACATAGCGACGGGTTTGCCCGAACGGAAAATTATAGAACAAGAATATGTTATTGTCCTCAAGCTTGACAAAAATAAAGAGGTACTGGTCAGCAATGACTGCGGAAAAATTGGGAAGAAAACTTGAAGAAAATTTAATGGTAGCAAGTCGCTCTTGAACATGACAGTTTCACTCCATCACCATGATTGAGTTGGGTTGGGTTATTCTATTCATCGGTCATATTACCATTTGTCCACCGCACCATCCATTTTTGGGGTTAATGCTACCAATCCATTTCAGTGTCGTCGATATGTTCAAGAGAAGTCACTCAGAGAATTCACCAACCTAGCTTGTGTCTCATCCGTTGCAATACCTTCACGCTTCATTCTTTCATGACTGCCACCCTGAACCTTGTATCATCAGATCGTTTTCACCTCCACAAGATCATTTTCTCAATTCCGTGTCATAGATGTGGGATTCATTAATGCCTTCCTACAATGGGTCACTTCTTGTTGACATCATCTCATTATCCAAAAAGTCAAGCTAGGAACAACCCTTTTAGTACTTTGAAGCTTGCATGCCTCAATGGCAAGTTTCTCACTTCCGGTGACAGGTTTACATCAATGGCCTTTGAACAAAAGATTTTCCGTGGTGTTCGATGCCAAGTCCCATTTTCACACCATGTGAATTGTAATTTCATACCTTGAGGGTCATCATCATTATCGGTGATTCCTCTTGCACTTGTTAATAGCTTACATCATTGGCTAGTAATTAGGCGATGTCTTTCCATGTTTGACTCTAGAACATCTTTTCACATGGATCGACTTGTACTTCAGGCGAAGTTTGAACGATTTTGAAGACTGCAGATCTAGTTTCATCCATTTAGGCTACGACATATTTAGGAAAATAAAGACATCAAATGTACATCATTGCTGCACAGATAATCATCCAAGCCAAAGGATGATGGCTCTACTAGAATCATCAGTCTGCCAATAGACGGTTGTCCTGTCCTATGTACATGAGAATGAATTTATAAAGTTGAGCATGGGAATGCCCGCCTTAGCTAGATCATGAAAATATTATGAAGATAATGTATTTTATTGTATCTTATTACAGGTCGCCTTCCAGTTCGAAAAACCTAGGATCCTCATGATAAAGCATTTCACCCGACATCAAAAATATTTACGACCTCATGCTTTAGGGGGAAACTGTTATAGACATATTTGGGCACTGCAACCCTATTTACATATGTCAATAAACCAGGGGCTTCTAAATTCCCTAAAAGTGTTGCTTCATACGCTAAAGGAGCAAGGTCAGCTGATTACATCATCTCCCAAAAGTTCTCCATGAAAAACTACTCAGAACTGGTCAAAACTTGACCATACATACTGCTCAGTGCTAAGGGTGCGATGCATCTCACTTTCCACATGAAAAAAGTGTGATGCATACTGGAAAGCCCTTCTATAGGGTGCGATGAGCGGGAGTAGACAAATGGTAGAGACAGTTTGCAAGGTGGATGATCATGGAATCTTTCAGAAACTTCTCCTGTGACACTTGCCTCTCTGAATTCGCAAAGGGATGAGTAAGATATCATGAAATCTCCAATTGGAATTGAGAACTATCATAGAAATGACACTAATCACAATCCCAGAAGCTGACTCACCCACCTGCAAACGTCTATATATGGATCCCTCATCCCAGAGATTCAAAGGCTAGAATCTTGTATTTTGTAAGGAAGTGTTGTTGGTTTCTTTGTGGAACATCATAGTGTTGGGCAATCTAAGCTTTTCATGAGGTGAAGAAAGGCTTTCATGCTGGAAGGATGATGCTAGGTCAGATCAATGGGATGTAATCCTTTCTTCTACTCTTCTATCCATAAAGCTATTTGAGTTTTCCTCCACATTCTTGTATGTTTGAGTTGATATATGCATTTATGTGGTCGATGTATATCTGGTCCTATATTGTTTATGATTGTAGATATCTATGCTTTGATGGTATTATGCTTCTTTGACTTTACAGGTGCTCTTTGAAATGGGACAAGCAAGGAAGGAGCGACAAAGATCTGTCAAAGGGGAGAGGAAACAAGCAAGGAGCCAAGCAAAAGACTGAGGTTGGTACTCTTTGCTTCTCTCTTATCTACTTCTCATAAAGGAAAATGAAAGTAACTTTAGCTTGTTTGTTTCTAAGATAGCTACACGTCTTAGTGGGACTAGTAGCTCTGAATGGACACTAGATTTCCTGATAATAGGACAGGAAAGTCAAGAAAGTACTGCCAGTTCTCGACCCACCTACAGATCAAGATCCTACCCTGTTAGGTGGATTTATCTTGAAGACGAACCCTTTGATGACCAATTTGAGACCTCTTTGTTTAGAACATCTTCTGACTCTGAATTAATTGATTTGTTCCTAGACCTAGTATTCATCAAAGAATTATAGTTTAAAGCTGTCAGTTCCTCAGTTGACAGACATTTGCAGAATTCAGTATAATTTGAGTTTACCTCTGAAGGGACACCTAATCCCTCTGTAACGACTGCTACTTTTGTAAGTTCCTCATCATTTCCCCATACATATCAACCCCAAAACACCCCAGAACAGAGCCCTCCTTCTACCCCTCCATCCACAACCCAAACTACCATTGTTATCCCAACCCCAGCTATTGTTCCATCATTACATACAGCCATGGAAAATAGGTATACCCCCCTTGTTTTACCAACCAATTTAGGTGCCATGCCTCAAGGCTACCAAAGTAAAATCACTCCATTCGATGGCACTGGTACCTACACAGCCCAAAAACATACCAAAAAATGACTGACTACTTTGAAATATATGAGAGAGATGCTAATGATGTAAGAATGAGGATATTTGTTGGAAAAGTCAGAACCTGGTTTAGGACTCTAGCAGCAAACAACATAGATAGCCTAGAAACCCTTTATAGACAATTTTTGAATCGTTGGGAGAAAAAGAAAGATTCTCTTCAGATCTTATCTGAGTATGAAAACCTCAAGAGAGGAACGCAAGAAACTGTGTAGGATTACTGCACTAGGTTCAACACTATCTACAATGCCATCCCTCAAAACCTCAGACCCCCACCTGATTTGGCCTTAATCAAATTCCCAAATGTATTTGATTCGGATATGGATTTTCAGCTAAGGGAACAAGGCCCTAGAACTTTGGAAGATATGCAAAGTATAGCTGCCAGTGTTGAAGCCAACCTGATGTCTGAATGAGCTATGGTTAGGAGTGAAAGAAGGATAGTAGTGAAAGACGAAGCTTCACCTTTTGAACAAAAACCGGATGCTATAATTAAAGGGATGGATGGACTAGGAGACAAGGTGGAAACAATTGAAAGAATATCCCCTTGGGATGGTCAACCAACCAACACAGAGAGGAATCCTAATTTCTGAAAAAACCAAAACCAGAACCCTGGGAAGACTAGTCTAGATCAAAAAATTAGATCCCCTTTCCAGGGGAATTATGTAGAAGCTTCCAGCTTGGAAGGCCCACAAAAAGATACTCAGATAAATCTGATGGGACTTAACAATGAAGGAGAAGTTTTCTTAACTCAAGATGATCAAGAGGCCCACATTCTTAAACAATTTCAAACTCAGTCAGGTGAATCATTTGACTTTAGGGAGGGATATGACACATCCATCTATGAAGTGCATAAGCAATATAACTTAAGGAGTATTAGAATTGATGTTCCTAAAGCCAGCAAATAGAAAGGTCCAAAATAGCCTATCAAAGGTAAAGCGGTTACTACACCTGTACAAATTTTGTCTAGATCAAACAATAACCCCTCTAATCCAATAATAGAAGATGTTTATGAAAATCAACCAAATAACCAATAGTATTCCACTCCCCTTCCTTCTAATGGAACTGTGAAAGAACCTCCAGAAGTCAATTTAGGAGAAACTGTAAATCTTAACCCCACTGCTGAAAAGGAGAAAAATACAGAAAACATAGAAAACAAAGAGAATCCCACTGTTCGAAACATAAAAGCCCAAACAGAAAAACCCTTCAATTTGAAACTGAAGTAGGCAAACTAAAAATTGTTGTTCCATTGTCTGAATTAGCTAAACATGATGCCTACTAAAGTCAAATCAATATATCACTTAAAATCACTGGAACTGAAGATTATGTTAATGTTTTTGATGACCAACCAAAATTAATCTTTGGCTTTGAAGTAAATGGGAAATATTTAGAAGGAAGTATCCATCCCTTCTATGTGAGCTTAAATATACATGATAAAATCCTTCACAATGCCATGTTTTACTTTGGGGTATCTCAAAACCTAACGCCAAAGTCTGTAATTGAAAAATTAGACCTAGACATCACTAGACCATACAAAGATCTCTTTTCTTTTGATTCTAGTCAGGTGAGATGTTTAGGATTGATAAAAGACTTGTGTGTTTCTTTAGTTCAATACCCTGCAAAAAAAATATTAATGGATATAGAAATAGCAGATATACCACCAAAATATGGCATGTTATTATCCAGCTCCTGGAGTGCTTAGCTTCAAGGGTCGCTTCAATTTGACATGCCTTATGCTACTATCTCGGTTTTCGGCCAACCTAAGAAGCTATACAAAGAAACATTGATGAAATATGTAGTAAGTAGTCTAGAAAAACCACAAAATTTCCCTATCTACTCAGTACACTCTGATATGGACTCATTCATTATTGACAATGCTGAAACCAATCCTGCCAACACTGTATAAGTTTTAGCAGCAAAACCAAAAGAAATTAAAAAATAAAAATCGAGTGTTTAGATTCAGAAAATCTCAGACACCAATGATAATTTAGACAACAAAGGAAAACTGGATGAGAACAAAAAACTAAATCTCCTTGGTAAAAAAATTCCCACCACCCCTGACATTGATTATGTGCATGAATTTCTTTGGCATTTAGAATATGATGGCTCTGTCAATAAATTAGGTGTAGGGGTAGGAGTGTGGGTGCACAATTTAGAAAACGACCATGCTAAAGGCCATGCCTATAGATTCAATTTTAAGTGCACCAATAATATGGCAGAGTATGAAGCTCTTTTGCTAGGACTTAAACTTATCAAAACATTAGGACCAATTAGAGTATTTGTCATAGGAGATTCAAAATTAATCATTAAACAGATCAAAGGGAAGTATTTGACCAGGGATCCTAGATTAGGATACTATAGAGGAATAGTCATAGAGATTCTTAATACTTTTATGGAAACTAAGCTTACAATAGTGCTTAGAAAACACAACTTACATGCTCACAATCTGGCCATGTTTGCCAGCACCTGCCAATTACCTTTAGAACCTAATCACCAGTTTACTGCTGAAATTTGGAATAGACCAGCCATCCCTGATAATCTGAAGAACTTGCAAGTTTTCGATAGTGATGAACAAATTAATAACTTTTTAACTTTAGATATAGAATTTTCTAATAGTTATATAGATGTTGATACAGATATTAACTCTAAACAAATAGATGAGGTAGAAACCAACATTTTAGAAGAAATTTCAATTCAAATGCTTCATCCCACAAAATTCACTAGAAAAGAAGTTCAAGGCCTAAAACAAATGGACCTTTATGAGATAATTGAAGAAGAAACAAAGGTTATTGACCTAAAAGACAATCATTTGCCTAAAGAATTGACTCCTCTAGAAGACCTCTTTGATTCCAATGATATTCCTAAGAAACCAAAGATGGAACCATTAAAGGAAGACATTGAAGAATATAATTTAGGAATGGAAGGCAATCCAAAGATGATAAAACTATCAAAGTCTTTACCACCTGATCAGAAGATAAAATATGTTAAACTTATGAGAGAATTCTAGGATGTTTCTGCCTGGAGTTATAAGGATTTGAAATCATATGACACCTCAATAATTCAACGTACTATACCTCTGAAAGAAAACCAGAAGCCATTCAAACAAAAAATCAGGAGAATCAACCCTGTATTACTACCACTAATTGAAAAGGAAATTAAACGTATGTATGAAGCAGGGATTATTGCACCTATAAGATTTTCAGAGTGGGTATCTAAGTTAGTACCTACTAGGAAGAAAACTAGAGAAATAAGATTACGCGTAGATCTGAGAAATGTGAATAAGGTCTCCCTTAGTGATCACTTCCCTTTACCCAAGATGGACCACATTTTGCAAAAGGTAGTAAGTTCTTCTAGAATTTCTCTTTTAGATGGGTTTTCAGGATATAACTAGATTCTGGTTTATCCTGATGACGAAGAATAAACTTCCTTTACAACACCATGGGGCACATTTATGTATATCAAAATGCCATTTGGACTTAAAAACGCAGGAGCTACTTTCCAAAGGGCAATGAACATTGCGTTTTCTAAAGAGATTCATGATTTCCTCGTTATATATCTGGACGATCTAACTGTTTTTTCTAAATCAGATCAACAACATCTGGACCATCTCAGACATGTATTCTTAAAATGCAGAAAATATGGTATTTCTTTGAATCCAAAGAAGTCCTTGTTCAGCCTGGAGGGAGGCAAAATCTTAGGTCACATCATTTCAAAGGATGGCATTCGAATTAACCCTACTAGAATAGAAGCAATTTTACAGATACCCATCCGAGAAGTATCAAAGAACTTCAAGCTTTTTTAGGGAAGATAATTTTTTTGAGAAGATTCATATCTAACTTAGCAAAACTCATTAGATTACTTAATTATATGTTAAAAAAGGATTCAAGTATTAAATGGACAATAGAAGCCAAACAAGCATTCGAAGAAATAAAAATGGTTTTAATCAGAACACTGGTCCTTACAAGTCCCCAATTTGATAGAGACTTCATATTTTTTTCTTTTTCTTCAGAGCACACTATAGCAGCTGTTTTATTACAAAAGGATGACCAAGGATGTGAAAAAACTATCGCATTTTTTAGTAGATCACTCAGAGATGCATCATTGAAATACAAGATCATGGAAAAACAAGGTTTTGCACTTGTTAAAGCCATTAAAGACTTCAGAGTCTACATATTATACTCTCATGTGATAGCCTATGTACCAAATGCAGTTGTCAAGGACATCTTGACTCAGGATGGAATTGAGGGCAAAGTGGTAAATGGATTGCTACCATCTTAGAGTATGATATTGAAATAAAACTTACAAAATTGATAAAAGGACAGAGGTTGGCCAAACTCATGGCAGAAACAAATTGTCAATCCCTAGACATAAATGAACTAGACAACAAATAAGAGATGACAACTCCACAAATCAGTTAGACCTTTTTTGACTCACCTTGGTATGCTGATGTAATTTATGTGTTAGAAAACCTACAAGCTCCTTCAGGGTTGTCCAGAACAAAGAATAGGTTTTTAAAGATGAAAGCTTCAAAGTTTTGTATTCTAGATAATGCTCTTTTATGGAAAAATCATGAAGAAATTTTATTAATTTGTTTGTTAAAAAATGAAGCTGACAAGGCTCTCCAAGAATTTCATGCAGGAAACTGTGGTGGACACCTCTACTGGAAATCAACTGCAGATAAGATCTTAAGAGCTGGTTTCTATTGGCCAACCTTGTTTGCTGATGTGAAGAAATTGATCACTTCTTGCCATAAATGCCAAATTTTTGAAGGCAAGAGAAAACTATTACCTTTACCCTTGAACCCATTTCTACCGAGAAGTCTTTTCAACAATGGGGTCTTGACTTCATTGGTGAAATCCATCCTTCCTTCTCTGGCCAACACAAATGGATACTCATTGCCACTAACTATTTTACTAAATGGATAGAGGCCATCCCTTCTAGACAGGCCAATGATACAGTGATCATAGGTTTCTTAGAAACCCATATATTGTCCAGATTTGGTTGCCCTACTAAAATCATAATTGATAATGTTGCAACTTTTAAATCGAAAAAGATGATCAATTTCTACAACAAGTACCACATTACCCTGGGCCATTCCACAACCTATTGTCCACAAGGGAATTGACTAGCTAAATCTTCCAACAAGAGTCTCATTAATATCATCAAAAAACTGTTGGAAGAAAATAAAAATACTTGGCACAAGAAACTGATAAATGCACTTTGCATAGACAGGCTTACAACCAAAAAATCCATTGGCACCAGTCCTTATGAGTTAGTATATGGAATCGAGGCTCCATTTCCTTCATCATTAGGAGTTCCTGTTACGAAACTACTCCAAGAAGCTCAAGTGGAACCTTATGATATTCAAAGAAGGATAAATAAGACCATCAGTTTACAATAGACCAGACAGGAGGTATACCAAATATCACAAGTATTGCAAGAAAAAATCAAAAAGATTTTTGATAGAAGAACCAAGACAGAATATTTCCAACTTGGAGATAAAGTGCTAAGAAGGGATTCCAGAAGAGAAGATAAGGGGAAACATGGGAAGTTTGACTTCCCATGGAAATGACCATACATTATCTATGCCATACAAGGAAATAATACATATTTTCTTAAAAACTTGGACGACACAGAAGCAGAAGAGGGACCAGTCAATGGTCGAATGTTAAAACATTACTTTGATCCTACTTATTAATGTTACCATGATGATTAACATGTGTATATTATATCCTTTGTAATGTCATAGTTTTGATTGGACAATAACTTTTGGAGTTGAAACCTGAAGAGAAAGACCTAAGCTTAAGAAGTATCACTGTCATATATACAATAAAATAGCAAGTAGAAGAAGATTGCAGAACACAGTCATAGTCATTCAGAGGCCATCTGATCTACCGTTCTTGAATTTCCACCAGGAAAATCCATCCCCAAGTGGAACCACTATTATGCCCCTATACCAATAGGTGTCATATATCATGATTGACTTGATGAGCTATGTAATATGTTCATACTTTTTCTTGTTGCAAAGGTTTTCCATATTTCTAAAAAATAAAAAAATTAAAAAAATGTAAAGAGGGTATACCCTAAAAGAAAAATCAAAGGGTAAAAAGAATAAAATATGGTCAAAAAATGAAAGCAAATGAACCCCACCAAAAGAAAGACCAGGAAAGTGCGTAAGTATAAATGCCACTACTTTTTACTTTTGTATAATAAACAATTGTGTGTAGTTTGTCACTTTATGCCACAATTCATGAATAGTCAAATAGTTTAAACTTGGCTAGTTCATATTTGAATTTCATGTTTTAGAATTTTAGAAATAGAGAATAAAGATCTGACCAAACAGTGTAATCTTGGCAGATAAGTAGATAGGTAGAGTGAATAAAAAGAGCTCAAAAATTTAATTTGAGCCCTTGGATGTAATAGTGTAGACTTAGATAGGCATTTCCATGTAAAAGAAAGGAAAAGTTTGATAAGGGTTTGCCAGTCTAAGTGCACCCTGATAAAGATGTAAAAATGTTAGGTTAAAGTAGGTAGGGTAGGCAGTTGATAGTTGCAGAAAAACATGTGGTGAAAGATGATGTTCAAATGTGAAAATCTTTTATTTCCATCATAACACAAAGGCATGTAGTACATAAAAGACATATCATGCAAGCAAAGTTAGAATAATTAACTCCCCTACTCATTTTCCCTTAATTTTTTACTGATTTCCCCTAAGTACCAAGGTATTTATTAAATTAAAGGGGCTCAAAGCATTTCTTTGACTTCTGGAGGGATCGGACCCTCGGCCCAATAATTTATAAATCCTAAGTACTTAAAACATTCATTAAATCATCATACCCATTCATAAATCATTTATTCCTTTGATAAGTTTTTCCTAAAGTAAAATCCTATTTTATTTAGGAAAATTACAATGTTTTCCACAAAAAACCCTTTTTACTTTAAGCCTAAGTTTGAATACACAAATTAAATGTTTTTATACTTAGCACTTTTCGTTCCTTATGCCATATTGACTATTAACTTGTATTAATTTATAAATCCCTTATAAATTTTACCAGCTCCCGTATTATTGTAACTGTATAGAAATCCTGAAATATTATATATCCCACCCCTGGTTAAATAATAACTATAATACGTTTTAAAAAGGGATTAATGAGTTAATCAGTAACGCATTACGAACCCTAACCCTTCGCTACATTAAAAAAGGTTAATTAACCCTCATGGTTAATTAATAACTTCCATAGCCAATCCTACCACTCTCGATGTGATTAAAAAAAATCCTTAATTATATCAGGCTCACCTTTTTTAAACCCCCATCACTTTGTATCTCCTGATAACCATCCGATCACACCTCCGACATCTGATGGCTATGTTGTATATCGCACTGCCCTTTGTGACTGCACGTTAGCGCACAATCGCAAAGCAGTTTTACGTATAGTGCTCTTGCCACACGTCAACCGCTCTATGAAATCGCCGGCCCAAAGCTAAATATCGCCCTTTCCCCATAAGCGGTGTGATGCAAACCACTTACCGCCTCCCCACTAAACGACAAAACATCATGTTATTTGCCACTGACGTCACCCATCCGAAATTCTAAAACCCGCCAACTCTTGACTTTGTACATAAAACAAACAATTCATTTTCAGTGCTTTATTCTTATTAAACACACATGGGCAGCAAATGAATATGAAGGATAAAACATGACAGTACAATTTTTATTAACAATTGATATACACTTATAGTACATATTGTGACCATTGGGTTCCACATCCCAAGGTCTCTTGGACTCTTTTTGTCTATTCGGCTTCCACACTAACCCATTGAGGATTAGGTGTCCAACAATTCAGTAAACCTGTATGCCCATGCAAATGAACGTCAAGGTCAACTAGCTCAAGCTTGCAGCCATCAACTTGCTCCAAAATTTGCAGTCGACACTGTCCAAAACCCTCCAGCCACACGTAGTGCCTGCATTTTGTTACCTGTCTCCCAAAGAGTACGTATTTATCAAATTCTTGACAAAAAACCCTGCAAGTTCTTGTTTTCCACTATAAATTGACTAAAAAGGCCCAAATTCACCATAATTCTGTTGTTATTGTCACCATTGAAGTCCTTCAGACCCTCTATTTTGCTCATTTTTCAAAGAAAACCTCAGTTCCATTTCTGAATCCACAAGAGCCAGAAATGGAAACCTCGGTTGCTTTGAATGTTGCACCCATTAATGCTCCTCATCAAGATTTAGACTATCTGCCTCTTTCAGATAAGGACTTCCAGATAAAAGACTTAAACACTAATAAAAATCACTTCAAAGTCTTTTGCCAATGTAGAGACAACTACTTGAATGGCCATGATGCCATAGGACTGTGGGAATCCAATCTTCCCATATACTTTCTCCCCTCTGTTCATGTTTTCCCTGACATAATACATCAGTGCCATGCCAATTATGACCCCAATCACAGAGCAGTCATGTCTCCTAACCAAAAAATCTTTTTCCCAATAAATGCTGAATCAATCAATGAGATGTTGCAATTTCACTCTAGCCAGGCCCTCACCCCCATTTCCATTGGACTTTTACTTGAGAAATCAACCAAAATGTCCCAATATGAAGTAGATCACCTTTGCCAAACCTTTATATTAAAACAATATCAAACTAAGGATCCACCTCCTTATATGCAAGTTTTCTTCACTGGTATGGGTAAAATCATAGTCGATATGATATATGTAGTCATGGGATTCAACACTAGTGAGTATATAGATGAACTGACCCTAGTGTTGATGTGTATCTTTACTCCTAGACAACCCCTTGCTGTCAAATATGATTATGCCTCATTCATTGCTGAAACAATTCATGACCAGTTCATGAGACTAGAGAATGAAAGGTTCTTTAAGTTTTCCACCTTTATATATCACCTCATCCACTACTACCAATCAAAAAATTCCCATTTTTTGTCATGAAACTCGATACTAAGGGTAATCCAAGGTCTGTCATCTTTTGGACTTCCATCTTCCATAAATCTTATGCCAACCTTTATTCCTATAATGAGTTCATTGATCAGTTTCTGCACCCAGTGACTACCTTTCTAACAGGAATTTCACCTCACAGAATTAGCGATGACATTAAGAAGATCCTTCAGCTCTCTAAACAATACAAAGTGGGTGACTGGTACTTATACTAGAACCATACAGAAATCAGAGTATATGGGTGTGAGCTTTCCCATTCAAGCTGCCCAGATATGTTCCAATGAGACTGTTTGCATTGGAATATTACAAACAAATGATAAAACTAGACTTGGTTCATTTTTACAAAGCCAAAAATAAAACACAACTCAGAATCAAGAATCAACTAGGCCCTTTCATCTACAACACTAGGGAAGCATAGAGAGAAGCAAAGAAAATTCTAGAAGATCAGCTTAAACTACACAAAAGTTTTAGTTGGATTCCTTATGATCCCCGTAGTTTCATCTGTGATAGAAGGACGAAAAATAGATTATCACCTTACATACATCACAGGGTTCCAGAGATTGAACAATTAGTTAATATGGATGAATGGAGGGAAGGTACCTTAGTGGAAACTGATACTAAGCAGGTCAATATAGAAAATGTAATGAAGGATCTTGAAAAAACACTTGACCTGGATTCTTTTGGACAAGTACAGTTTGAAACTTCTTAAAGGTCAGCATCAGAGATTAGTACCTCTACAGCTGAAACCTCTCAGAGGCACTCACAGGATACTAGTACACCACTTACAGGAACATCCAAGGGAAAGAGAGTAGAGACCAGTACCCAAGAAACAGAACAATCAATCATGTCTAAACAGCTTGAAATTTCTTAGGAGTAGGCTCAAACACAAGCTCACCCAACTCAAGTTAATATAGAAGAGCCTCCAATTTTGCAGACTCCTCTGAATGACGAAAAGAACAAAAAGAAAGACAGGGATGTAGCTACCCCTACCAGTATTCCATCAGACTAGCCTGGTGCTAAAAGGCATAGGCTATATCCTTATTCAGAAGAGGAAATTTTTGAAGAAACCACAGATAGCCAAAGAAAAGAAGGTGTAGATAGTCACCAGACTTTCCCAGCAGGTGGGACACCTTCTAGTTCACAGAGACAAGAGCTGGAGAGACAACAGAGTGCTGAAGTATCATCCTTTAAACCTCCAGGAAATGAGAACCTGGATTTTAAAAAAAAAATCAAGGAAATAAAAGCTAGGAATGAGCCATTAAGGATCCAAGTCTATAATCAATATTTAAAAATGGCTCCCACCAATCAGAATAGGTTGATGTCAACCTATGACATTAAGGAGGGCAAAATGGAAATGAACCTCTTCAAGCCAAAAGTAAAAAAACCTCAGACAGCTGCAGATTACCTTCAAACAAATTTTGAGATCATAGCAAAAGATATTCATCCCTTAGATCAGATAGTTACATAGGCAAACAGGGGAAATGATATATTCCACTTTGACTGGTAAGGTCATGATGGCCCAAAGATTAGAAAATTCCTTAAATAATACAACTACCCAATTACAATTGGAGAGAGCCTCCTCATAGGCTAAAGACAACATAATTAAATCTTTGGAAGAGTTAGTGATTGGATTGGGTCATAATCCAAAGGATGTGAAGGCTGCAGAAGCCTTAATAAAGAAAAAATATGAAGACATAGCTTCCTTGAGAAAGTAGCTAAAATTAACACCATCAAGACATCCACAAACTGTAGAAATTGTTCAGAAGAAGTCTTAAAAGGATTTTATGGACCTAGTCCTGCAGCTTAATGAACAGTTGAAGGAGACTGAGCAGGAGTTAGAAAAATCACTCAAAAGCAAGCAGGGAGAGTCGACCTCTCAGCCTCCAAATGTGATACCACTGGTTTCCACTGCAGTCCCTTCAACACTGGCAATAGCTCTGGCACCCAATGTCCCTTTGGCCACAACTTGAGTAGTCACAGGTACAAGTACATGAACGGCACCAGCAAGAACTTCAAGTCCAAGCACAGATGAATTGATAAAATCAATGGAGGAGATGAAGCTCCAAGTTTTAGAGTTACAAAAGGTAAAAGAGAAATTTTTTACCTTAGAAAAAGACCTCACATTTGACAAACCCTTAGCAAACATTAGAAAGATTCTTTGGATGAACATCACTTAGTCAATAAATGATGTTTGGCCATCAATACAAATAATTTTTGAATAGATTAATTTGGTACAAGTAACACTTGAAGAAATTGAGAGGACAAAGGAGGCATTAGGAAGGATGCCTGAGGAAGCTACGAGGCTTATAAATTTTTTGAATAGCAAGAATAAGTACCAGCTTCAAGAACTAGGCATTGAAGATAGAATAGGGATTGTTCTGGAAGTCAAGAAGGTATTGACCAAAAGGTGTCTGATGCAAAATTTGGAAAGGAGATGCCAAAACATGGAGGAGGAAATTATTTTTTTTACAGAGAAATTTGGTATTTTGCAGAGCAAAGGACTCCCTAGTCCTTTAGTTATCAATGATAAATTATTAAGGAATTTAGACTTCTGTGATCCATAATCTTGTTTAGAGAATAATTTCGGCAAAATCACATAAAAAATCATTTGTCGACGCGTTTCGAACCAACCAGTGTGGTTCATCATCAGGACAAGTTGAAGATCCAATCTGAGTGATGCAATAAATAGGGACAGCAGGGAATTCCAACAGCTAAAATGACAGGGTAACGGTTAACCGAACCTCTAACAGCTAGGTTTGACCAGGCCCCAGGGGGAGGGACCTAAATTTATTTAATTATTATATTTATCTATTTATTTATTATTATAATTGTATATAATAATTATGTATAAATGTTATTAACTGTAAATAAATTTATTATAAATATTAATATATTTATTTTCCATTATCTATATAATATTAAAATAATTATTTTATTTATTAAATAATTAGAATGGTAAATATCATATATTATTTCTAAATCAAGAACTTAATTTAATTACTATTTTATTAATATATTTATTTATTCTAATATATATTCCCTGTTCCTGTGGGACATCATATATTGGTGAGGCCGGTCGCTCTATCAATCAAAGGATTAACGAGCATTCGGTGGACTTAAGGCATGGAAAGGCCCAGTCCTCGGCCCTTGCAGAACATGCCGAGAAGACTAAACATCATGTCTATATTGAAGAGGCTCGCGTCATTGCAAAGGTTGCGCACTTTCACCATCGGAAGTTTAGAGAAGCCCTGGAGATTGAAAAAAGGCCTAAAAATCTTAATAAGGATGACGGCTGGAAGATTAGCAGTTGCTGGATCCCAGCCTTGTCTTCCTAGCCTCCTCATTCCTTCTTCTCTTTGGTTTCATGGTTCCTTTATCCTCCCTTTTCCGGTGGGTATTTAATTTGAAGTGTCTCCTTTGACCCCCTTTCCTAGAAAGTGGAATTATCCTTATCTTGGTAGTATAGCGTAAGCTTTTATGAGCTAGCAATATGAGCCATAAGTTTCTTTCAACGATAGTATTATTTACTACGATTTCTTAATATTATGATAATAGTGTATAGTTTGATTAGTGTATCCTGGTTAAATAAATAAATAATTAAAATACGAATTAGAGTTTCTTTGTTTTAATAAAGCTCTAGATTGTTTTAAAAAAATTTAATAAGAACATTTACCATTTTATTCCAATAAATCATACTCATCCTAATAAAGTGGTAAATATTAATTAGCTAAATATGATTAAAAAATAAATAAAA
>APFE031039381.1:0-20982 GCA_000404065.3 Pinus taeda
CAAAAATAGATTTAAATTGTGATTAAAATAAATGAACCCCAAAGAAAATTAAGGATAAATAAAAGACTAGAGATAGTAGGATAAGATTAAAATCCTTAAAAAAAAACGAACAGCCAGAGCATGGGGAATTAAATGAATCAATAAAAGAAAAAACGTAAAATTAAAATTAATTAATTTTCATTTATAGCCACGTAACATGTGAGATTGCTATTCTAGGTTAACTTTGAAAGTACATGCAGATTCCTGAACCTGTGAATCTGGCGATATACGAGGATCAAATATTCGATCACCGTATATATACGAAGACTTCACCATATACGAGGATCAAATATTCGATCACCGTTATAGAGGTCAGAAAAACAGACTCTCAGGATGAAAATCCCGAGGCCCGACCACTAGACTCACCTTCGATGGTGCTCTCCAGCTAGGCAATAGTGTTTAATGCATGCCAAAATGGAACCATTCCTAATGCACTAGTGATCCCTGGAAAATGCCTTTCTTAGATTGAATCAAATTATTGATGCCAAATCCTGTTATAAATGATGGAAATTCAGGCAGCAATTTTTATTACAGAGAACGTAACATGCAAAAACATCACAAAAATTACTATATTTAATGAAACTTTGCAAATTAGAACCACCCTGGAAATCAAATAGCGAATACAATGCGGATACAGGCACATGGTTAAATGCAAAAATCTAATCTGTTCTTATAATAAAAAAAGTATGAACATAAATCTGGAAAGTTTTTTTTTTCTTCATAAAATAAAATCCAATATCCAATACTTTGGAGTAAAAAAAAAAAAAATCAATATTAAGTAGAGATTAGCAGAACCACGTGCTACCAAATTACCATAAACAACATGATTGGATGTAGTAAACAACATGATAAGATGGAATATTAACGTTTTTTTTGTTGTTATGTTCTAAACGGTATCTCGACTGCCATTTCATAGTGAAATCCAAAATTGGACTATAATGTATTTCAAATTGGGTCTAATTTGAAGTTGAAGGATGAGGTTGATATAGAAGCTAATGGTGTCATAATAGATGTTTCTCTCACTTTCTTTTTTTTTTGTGAATGCATTGTATCTTAATTATTTTTATTATCTTGAAATTGGTAAATTTTAGGAGATTTCTTTTGACTCTTTTGTGGAGAATTTTGTTGAAAGAGAGTTTTTGGGAAGAAGATGACAGTTGTTCAATGTTCTAAGGAAGTTGTGTGCCTTGCATAAAAAGAGAAGAATCACACACATGATTCTTCTAGTGGAAGAGGTAGTCGAAGAGCATGTGCAACGAAGAATAATAGAGGCAAGTATATAGTCTTTCTCTCTTCGTGGCTGATTGAATCTGACCAACACATAGTCAATTTTCAAGCCCTCCAAGCTCTTATTTCCGTGAGTTGTTCCTTGAGTAAATTAGCCCTTATTATTTAGGAAATTCCCTCAATTAGATTGTGCAATTCTTCTAGGCTTATCCTCTGACTGCATGCACCACCTGTAAACATTAAAATAGTCTACAATTGATAGTACACTACCTTGGGATCTCAATCTCAACTGGGTAACTTGAACTCTCAACAATTATTTTTGGCTGATTGATCTATTACCTCGATGATCATTGAGTGTGACTAAAGTCATACTACACAACTTGACCTTCTACTAGTTCCTCCAATAGTTAGAACTAGTTTAACTAACAATAACTCAATTTGACTGAAATAAATTTCTACAAATTAGCAATCAATCATACTAAATTGAACTGCAACTTCCCCAACTCGAATTAACCGAGTTAACTGAGTGATAAGTTCCATGTCACCTCAGTTAAATACCTCCAAGATTTCTACTAAAATGGAAATTCGATTTTCTCTAATTTGACCAAGGCAAGGTCAAACTGAGTTTTTCTTGCTGCATTTGCAACACTCCCTCTCAACAAGAAAGAGATTATCGACCACCCTAATCCTGAACCTATGGAACTCGAACTTCCCTCTCGACAAGGCCTTTCTCAAAATATAAACATCTTCTTCTTCTATTGGAATGTACTGCAACAACATTATCCGCCTTTGCAACAGTCCAGTAAATAATGATACCAAATATCTATATGCTTGGATCGATCGTGAAAAATAGGATTTTCAGAGAGCTTGATGCAACTTTGATTATCACATTAGATCACAATTGGATCCATCATCTAACCAAACAATCCAACAAGTATCTTTCTCATCCAGATCAACTCACGTGTTGCTTGACTTGCAACCATGTATTTTGCTTCTGCTGAGTTGAGTGCCACATATTTTTGCTTTTTATTGTACCAAGAAACTACTGCGGACCCAACACTGAAATTACACTTGATGTACTATTTTGTTCTGATGGAATCCCCGCCTAATCTGCATCTATGAAGCCACACAGCTTCATTCCCGTTGTCCATCTATACCATAGTCAAAACTGGGTAGTGGCTCTGAGGTACCGTAGAACATGCTTAGCTTTCCTCCAAAATAATTTGGTTGGCCTAGCCATAGCTTGGCTCAACTAGTTGTCTTCATAGCACATATTTGCTCATGTGTTCACAAGATATATTAGTGAACCCACCAATTATCAGTAAATAATAGCATCCACTTCCTCACCTAAACTAGCATCCTCTTTCCTCTAGTTTGTTGCTAGAGGTGTCTCCATGGGTTTGAAACTATCCATGCGGAACCTCTGAAGTATCTCATTGGCATACTTTCCCTGAGAGACAAATAGTTGCCCATCTCCTTTACATACTTCCAATCCGAGGAAGTAGTGCATGAGACCGATGTGCTTCATTTCAAACTCTCTTGTAAAGTCCTCCATGCAAAATATGATGAGCTGCTCATCTCTAGTTAAAATAAAGTCATCAACATATAAGACAATAATCAACAATTTACCTTCTATGAAAATATGATAAAGGTTTTCATCCACTTCATTTTTGGTGAATCCCAAATAGGTGAGATAGATATTGATCCTAGTGTACCAAGCATGGGGTGTTTGCTTGGGACCCTACAACTCTCACTTGAGTTTGCACACATGAGACTCTCAATCAAAAGTCTTGAAGCCTTATGGTTTCTCGATATACACCTCCTCCTCGATAACTCCATTGAGGAATGTTGTTTTCACATCCATATGGTGGATCTTCCACCCCATCTGTGCAACCAGAGAAAGAATTGGTCTCATGGATGAATACCTTGCTACAAGAGAAAAGGTCTCCTCATAGTCAATCCCCTCAACTTGAGATTACCCGTTGGCCACAATTATTGCATTGTAATTTTCTATGTTGTTGTATGTTGTATGATTTACCTTGAATATCCATCTCGAACCCACAGCTAATTTGTTTGTTGGTCTTGGGACCACTTCCCAAACACTATTCTTTACAATGGATTCGAAATCCTCCACCATTGCATCAAACCATATAGGTTTCTCTACTACTTCCTCGAAAGAGGATGGCTCAGTCTCTACAAGCTCAGTCCTCAAAGCCATGTAGCTAGTGTACTGTTTTTGTGACCTTCTCTACCTACGCTAATTTGAAGGAGAACCCACATTCTCCCTCGCATCCTCCACAAGTCTCTTAGCTTCCCTGATCCTTTTTCTGCATACTCACCTCCTTTGTTGCTCCTGAGAGCCTTCACCTTCTTTCCCATTTCTTTCTCAATAACTGCCTTGAATTCTGTTGAAAATGCAATAATATGATGGAGCTTAGTGAAAAGACGTCGCCTTCACTAAGTGTGCCCGCAAGCTATTTTTGGCTCAAAGTCTATTTTAGACTATGTCTATTTTTAGACATATGGATCATGGTCTATGAGTTGCAGGATGCTATTTGTGGATGATTGGTCATGTTGGTTAAAATAGATGGACCTCTATATTTAGACATATCGGCAGAGTCTATTTTTAGACTTCCAGGCTAAAAATAGAACAGTCGAATATTATTAGCTCTTAATAATATTTAGACTATAAACATTATCTTATCCTCTTGGAGCACTTCAGTTCGAGCTACAAATGTGGCACATGCAGCTGCTAGAAGGAAATACGTGTTTCTTATGGGTTACTTGAGCTATTGCATGGAGGACTTCAGTGATTGAGTTCTGTGGAGTTGGATCAGGAGTTGATGGAGTTGTGTTCAGTTTGACTTAGTTGAACTAGTTGTAGTTAGTCTAGCTGACAAATAGACTAATGATGAGTGATGTGAATTAATTATTAACTCATAAATCAACTAAAGACTACATCAGTTAACTCAGTGCATGGATAGTTCAGTGGAGACAAGCGTTACAGATGAGTGAAAGGGCAAGATAGCTATCAGTTGTGACTATAGTTGTGCATGACATTTGCACAATCAATGGATTGAGTATTTCCAATGAGGATTGTGTGGTATATCTAAGGGAAATACAAATTTGGATCATTCATTCATCAGTATTCTCATGCAGGATTACGCAGTGGAGGCAGGAAAGCAGTGGAGGAGATTTGAGCTAGTGATTTATTCAGATCTGAGCTAGTTTGTGTGAACAGGTGGAGATAGTGCTGAGTACTTGTGAGGAGTATTGTACTATGTATTGTTACATGTTCTCAATCAATATAATATACAAATAGTTGGGGGTTTTCAACTGCATGATTTCCCCGTGATATACTGTGTTGATATGTGTGATTGAGCGCATGCAATTGTTTCTTAATTCCGCAAAATTGATGATCAACGTAGAGGAGGTTATGTATTATGTATGATTCCACAAATAGTGTATAACCAGGATAATCTCTGTGAATAAGTCTCATATTATTCAAAATTTGTACATGGTATCAGAGCTGGTTTATTTGTAGAAAAAGTTCTACAGGATATCACAGCGAGGATTAATCATCGGATCTATTATTCAGAAAGTGTTTACATTTTATTTCTTCAGGCAGAGTCTGTAATCGGGTCAGGTAGCCTCTGGATTCATCCTTCTTTTGGAAGGTGAGATATCCGGTGAATGCCCATACAGTCGATCTCTGTACGAGAAATACTTTGTTCTCACGAATTTTAGATCGGAAGAGGTTGAGTTTTGAGCTGGTGAAAGGGCGCTCAAGGATAAAACTCAAAAACATTAAGTGTGAGAATGGAAACATTATGCCCCAGTATCTCACGAAATTCACACAATGCCGAGATGAGCTGGGAAGTGTCGGTGTGGATGTCGATGATGAGAACTTGGTGAGCTTGGCTCTCCTTGGTCTTCCGAAGAGTTGGCATTCCTATTAGGACTCTGTCAATGGTAGGGAGAAATTGCCAAGATGGGAGAGACTTTGGTCGGATCTTGTGCAAGAGGAGATTAGGCAGAATACTAGGGACAGATCTTCATCAAAGGAATCTGATGAAGAAAATTGCGCTTTGGCTGCCAAAGCAAAGAAGGAGAAGGTTTCTCTTTCTGAATCCAGTTCTTCCAATGATGAGAAGAAGGTTGACAAATCGAAAGTGTGATGCTTTCATTGTCATGAGGTGGGCCATTATGCCTTAAATTATCCACAGAGGAAATCCAAGAAGGAATCTGGGGAAGGATCTAAAGGTGAGGCACTTGCTTCACAGTTTGAGTTGGATTTCACACTCTTCGCATGCATGGTTTCATCCATGGTGGGAAGTGGTTGGTTTCTTGATAATGGAGCTTCTTTCCACATGAATGACAACAAGATTTTGTTCAGTACTTTGGAGGAGAAAGATCTCCAAATACTCATAGCGTCGGGTAATGATGAGAAGTGTAGTGTCTCAGGTGTAGGCACGGTTATTTTTCAGAGGGAGCATGGATCTTGAATTACCTTGACTGATTTCAAGTATGTACTAGGACTGAAGAGAAACTTGGTGTCGATCGTGATGCTGGAATATAGAGGCTATGATGCAGTCTTCAGAGAGGGAAAGGTTTTCCTTAGACACATCATCACTAGACAGGTGAAGCAGATTGGTTCACGGGTCAAGAACCTGTATGCTCTTGAGATTCAAGATGCATGCCAAGCCTTGAGCAGCAAGGCAACTGATGGATAATTGGTGGTTGAGAGGGAGGGTATATTACCTCTCAACATGCAGAGCCAGAAGAAGTCTCAGACAATGGTGGAGGAGCCACGATTGGTGCAGTAGCTTCAGGAGGTTGTGGAGCAACCACAACTGGGGAAGCTGAGAGGAGATTAAGTAGAGACATCTACTCATGCAGAGACCTCTAGTAGGGGGAAACTTCAAGCCAGGTGGGCTGAGGGATCACATGCAGCCATACCTCCAGGTAGGAGGTGGGGTGATATAGGGTGATCGTCCCAAGGAGGAGGGGCATGATCCTTGAGGTACCCAACCTCTTGGATGAGACCTTGCTATAGGAGCCCCAATGTAGAGTAGCAGGAACTGACTGATTGGGTAGAGACAGATGCGGATGGAGCGGCAAAGAGAGCAACAGTGCAGGGAATTCCAGGACAACGCATAGCTAGCAGACTGCAGCAATGCGAGAGGCACAAGGGTTTTACATAGTGCTAGGTGGCACAGAGAGGTGTGTAATGGTGCGAGATGCATGGATATGTTGCAGTAGTGTATATGTCAGAGAGGGAGTACTTGTCAACAGCAGGAGAGCTTCAGCATCAGAGTATGTTCCTAGACCAACAGAGTGGTCAGTTGGGAGTGTTTTTGTTCCAAGTGTTGTTGGAGCAAGTGGACTGAGTAGATGTGTTGCATGCAGAACATTCCAGAGTTACAGGATAAGGGTTGCAGCTAATACATATCTTGTTGAGAGAGAGTGGTTAAAATTCAACAAGATGATGGAGCTTAGTGAAAAGAAGTCGCCTTCACTAAGTGTGCCCGCAGGTTATTTTTGGCGCAAAGACTATTTTTACTATGTCTATTTTTAGACATATGGATCATGGTATATGAGTTGCAGGATGCTATTTGTGAATGCCCCCCCTATTGGGGGATATGAAGGGGTGCGGTAGCCCCCTGCACGATGTCTGGGGAAGCACCCCTGGAATTTTTTTTTGGACCCTATATTAGGTGGGCGAACATACCTATGGTTTCGTGCATGGATTTTGCACATGATTTTAGGCATAATGGTTTTTTATCCATGGTATTTTGTAGATCCGGTCAAGGGAACTACAACTATGTTCTAATCTAGGTTTAATGGATTGGGGTTTATGGATGCTTCAGCATGTATATATATGTATTGTAACGTTGAAAGGAACATAATAAAAAATCAATCTAGTAGTGATTTTGATATCCAGGGGAAAATCTTTATGTATATATGTTTTATGTTTTATGCTCTCGCCATTATTTATTTTCTGTTTTTAGAATTTGTATGCAAGTAATTTTTGTACAGGGTTAAAAACTACAATGTTGACGGTGCTGGATAGGGCCAACATGCAGGGGATCCCCTTGATATGAGGTCCCAATTATACCTCACACCAATCTATAATACAACGCAAACTCTATTTACTTAAAGATATGCCTTGGCTTTAGTAGTTAGCATAAGAGAGAAGCACACGTGCTTTTGAATGAGCAAGTTAGTGTGCCTTATGAATGTTCGATTACATATGTATCAAGGTTATTTCACTACATAGGGGAAATAAAGTGATCCTATAAAAGAGAAGTAATACCCTAATGGAGACACACACAAATGATAAAGGCTCATCTAACATCAAGCGAAATAGGTCACATAGATGTGACGATCATTACAATCATTACATGTTAGGTCCCTATAATACTAGTGTAGCTCCCTTATTGTTATTTTTAGTGTAGCCCCCTTATTGTTATTTTTGTCCCCATGTGGCCCCCATATTGTTATTGTTGTTCCCCATAGACTCCCACTATTTTTATTTTTGTGCCCTTACATTATTATTGTTATGTAGGCTCTGACTATATTGTGACCCCTTAGACTCCTATATATACAAAGTAGGTCTTGTCATTTGTATCGTCCAAGAATTGTTCATTTATGTAATATAAAGGAGGTTCCCCCCTTTAAGTGGATAGTTTTTAAGTCTTTGATCTATATTTTCTATTGTTTTCTGAGTTGGTTGCATAATATTTAGTTTCAGAGCTTTGGGTTTAAGGGTTTTTCTGCTTCAAACTTATTATCATGGAATTTCTTCTATAACGTTTTTCTACGAAGCTTAAGAAGATGAAATTTTGACTAGGTGGAGCCAAAATCTTGGTAAACTTCGTGCAAAAATTTCAGATCTTCATTCGCTATATTTTATGAGATATGGTCCAAAGAAGTTAGGGATCTTTTATGCTCCAAAATTCAGTCTCAAACAAGTGACCAAGAGAAAATACTCGTAAATGTCCCTTCAGGAATCAGATTGGAATTTTGTAAAAAGAAATAGAAAGATAATAAAATATAGCTTCTTCTATATAAATGTTCAGGACAAAGGCTGAAAGAGTGACACATGGAATTACATACAAGTTTGCTCTACTGAACTAGTCCATAATTAGGGCATTGTGGGAGATTTGACACAACATTATCTTGAAGAATTCAATTTTGTTCTAAATTGTGAAATTGGAAATAAGACTCACAGGGATACCAAAGGAAGGAATTTAATACCTTGGAGATATGAAACTGCAGAGTTGCAACCGTTTAAAGATCGAGCTCCTAAAATCAAGAAAAATGTGTGTATTTTTTTTTAAATTTGCATAAATGTTGTTTCAAAAATCAGTTTGAAGTGATTCCAATGGAATACTGAAGCATCTATATCAATATTGGGTTTTAAAATTCCTCCAAAAAAAATAATCTGCACCCATTAAGCCCTCAAAAAACTCTACTATGACACATGAAGAGGAAGAATTGTAGCATGATATATCAAAATTATGGGACCAAGTGCAACAATTTTCTCTCTCACAAAGAGCAACCAAAAATGAACTAAAAGCGGACATGGATGGTTTAATAGTAGAAATAAAAGGTGAAATGGACGGTATAAAAGGAAACATGGAGTTTTTTAAAGTAGACATAAATGCGATGAATGTCAGGTTGGAAGGGTTGACAAAGTTGTCGCAAGAAAGGTTTCCCTGTGGTGGCAAGATAATCCATGAAAATAATCAAGAGGAAAAAAGGAATATGAATTATTATTTTAGAGACTCCAGTGTGGGGTTTAAGAACCACCACATTCCAAAGATATATATGAGGAATTTGTATGACAAGGATCTGGTAACATGGATACTACAAATGGAGCAATATATTGATCTACAAAATGTGAAACCATCACAAAAGGTACATATTGCATCTTTATATTTATAATCCAATCACTTTTTATGTTACAAATGGATTTGTTATTGCAAACCAATTATCACTTGGTCAAATATTTTGGATGAAATGATAGCACATTATGAAGATACAAATAGCAACAACTTCTTTAGCCAATTGATAAATATCAAACAAAAGGGTTCAATGGCAAAGACCTTTGAAGATATCCAAAATTGAATATTAAGGTAACTGATATTCCAAACGAGAATAGGAATTATGCCTTCATAGGGAATTTAGAAGATAATATCCAATATGAGGTTTTACTTTGGGATCCTAATTCATTGGAGAATGCATTTAGTGTGGCAGGAAAAGTTGAAAGAAAATTATGGCAACAAGGAACTCTACCACTCAAAACTATAAAGATGGAAGTGTTGTTGCTCCTAGTCTTCCAAAATCTAGAATTTTGGCACCACAACAATTGGATGAAAGAAGAGAAAAAGAGCTTTGTTAGAGTTGTGATATATACACGAAAGGTCATAAGTTTGCTGAGAAGAAATTATTCTACATAGATTGTGAAGAGGAGGAAGAAAAGGAACAAGAAACATCAAAAGAGGAGGATATACACCAAGAACCAACCCCAGGGAAAGAAGAAATAAATCTAAACATATCCTGTAATGCATTCACAGGAAATACCACTCCTCAAAATCTCAAGCTAGAATGATTTATCAAGAAGTAAAAGGTAATAATGTGTAGAACCCTTAATTTTATTCATTGTAAGATAGCCAAGGAATGAAATTTCTTCCTTTATCCAAAAGCAAAGTGTTAAGTGATGGTTGCAAATGGAGGAACTATAAATTTCTTTAAAAAGTGCCATAATATCAAGATAACATCCAATTCTTTCCATTACAATGGGTGGTGTTGATGTTGTACTAGGATTCCAATGGTTACAATCTCTGGGGATGACCTCTTTCAATTTTCAAAAACTTTTCTTGATTTTTTTTTTGAAGAAATGGAAGTTGAATTAAGGGGTATCAAATGGAAACAGGGAAAGCTAATCAACTCTAATGGTATGACAAAGTTTATGAAGAAAGAACAATGAGGTGTAATTGCACAATTATTCTCACTAGAGGTTCAAATATCGAAATAATCTATTTCTCCATATTTCCAAAAAGTCATGGAAAATCATTCCAAGGTGTTTGAGACTCCCAAAGGCCTCCCACCTATTCGTTATCATGATCATGCTTTCATTTGATTCCAGGAAGTTTTCCTCCAAACATAAGGCCTTACAAATATCCTTATGCCCAAAAGAGTGAAATTGAACGTATGGTTGCAGAAATGCTAGAGGATAGTATAATTCAACCTAGTCAAAGTAATTTCTCTACTCCAGTAGTATTGGTGCACAAGAAGGATGGATCATGGTGTGTGTGTCTAGATTATAGGGAGCTCAACAAGCTCACTATTAAAGATACGTTTCCTATTCCTGTGATTGTTGAATTTTTGGGAGAACTAAATTTACTTCACCAAGATGGATCTTCATTCAGGATATCATCAAATTAGACTGAAGACTAAAGACATTCCAAAAACAACATTCATAACTCATGAGGATCATCGTGAATTTTTGGTCATGCCTTTTGGCCTTACTAATAAACCTTCCACATTTCAAGGTTTTATGAATCCCATTTCCAAACCCCTTCTTAGAAAATTTGTGTTAGTATTTTTAGATGATATACTAATCTACAACAAGTCTTGGAAGGATCATGTTCAACATGTTAATAGGGTGCTCAAACTATTAGAGGAGAAACAATTAAATGAGAAAACCTCCAAATGTTTCTTTGGAGTACAAGAGGTGATATATTTGGGTCATATTGTATCTCATAAGGGTGTTAAGATATACCCTAACAAAATTAAATCCATTAAGGAATGGAAAATCCCCACAAGCATAAAGCATCTTTGAGGATTTATCGGGTTGACAGGGTATTATCAAAAGTTTGTTAAGAATTATGGGACAATAGAAACAACTCCATCACTACTAAAGAAAGGTGCATTTTCTTGGACTCCAGAAGCAACGAAGGCCTTTGAATATCTTACAGAGGCAATGTACCAAGCATCAGTCTTAGGGACACTAGACTTCACAAAAAAAAATTGTAGAATGTGATGCAACAAGAAATGAAATTGGTGTTGTTTTAATGCATTAAGGAAGATCCATTTCTTTTGAAAGTCATCCAATTAAAGGAAAGTATTTACACAAACCTATTTATGAGAAGGAAATATTGGCAATTCTACATGCACTAAAGAAATGATGACCTTACCTAATGGGAAGACCCTTCAAGGTAAAAATAGATCGTGATAGTCTTAAATACTTTTTGGAACAAATTGTATATTCATAAGAGAAGAAAAACTCAATGATAAAGATGTTGGGTTATGAGTTTGAAATCATATACAAAAAAGGGAAGAAAAATGTTGTTGCGGATGCACTCTCAAGAAAGGATGAGAATGTGGAATAATTCCTTTGTGCCATTTATATTATCCAACTCGAGTGGACAACCAAAGCAAGGGATGAATGGAAGAATGATGAAGAGGTGTGGTTACTCATTCAAAAGTTGCAACAAGATCCCAGTACATATGATAGATTTAGCTAGAAAAATGATTCATTATGGTACAAAGATCTCTTATATCTTTGTAACAATTCCCAACTCAAACAAAATATTCTTTTGGAATTTTACACCTCTCCCTTACGAGCGCACTTACGGTTTTTAAAAACTTACCATAGGGTCAAGAAGGAATTTTTTTTGGATGGCCTTAAATCTGATATTTAGAAGTTTGTGATATAATATTTGGTTTGCCAACAAAATAAAGTTGAGACAGGTAAGAGCCCAGGTCTATTAAAAACTTTAGCCATTCCATGTCAACATTGGGAGGACGTCTCAATGGATTTTATCACAAGTTTACCCAAGTTTGAAAGAAAGAGTGTCATCATGGTGGTAGTTGATAGACTTACCAAGTATGCACACTTTTGTGCATTATCTCATCCTTTTAAAGCCAGTACAATTGCTACTACATTTTTGGAAATAATTCAAAATCTTCATGGAAACCCAAAGATTATAGTAAGTGACAAAGATCCCATTTTCACAAGAAAATTTTGAATGTAATTATTTTATTCTCTTGGTACTCAATTAGCTCATAACTCATCTTATCATCCTCAATCTGATGGGAAAACTGAGATAGTGAACAATTTTTTGGAAGGATATCTTCTTTCCTTTGTATCTAATAAACAAACATAATGGATCAATTGGTTACCTCTAGCTAAATGGTGGTATAACACTTCCTTCCATACTATAGAAAAAATGACCCCATTTATGACACTTTATGGATATCATCGACAAACTATCACATCATCTATAAGATAAAATTCTAAGGTTCAAGCTGTGGAAGATCACATTGAGCATAAACAATAAGTTCTCCAATTCTTAAAGAATAACCTCACTCTGACACAAAATCAAATGAAATAGTAGGAAGATTAGCATCATAGTGAAATATGTTTTGATGTAGGTGGTTGGGTGTTTTTATGGCTACAAACATACAAACCAATGTCTCTCAAGAAAGCTAAGAAGGATAATAAATTATCATCCAAGCTCTAAGGTCCTTACAAGGCATTGCAAAATATTGGTACTATGGCATGCAAATTGGAGTTGCCTGCTTCTTCCCGATTACACCTAGTTTTCCATGTTTCATGCTTAAAGAAGGTTATCGGTGACAAGTTTCCAGTTCAAACAATGTTTTCAGAACTTTACAAAGAAGGAAAATTCATATTTGAACCTGAAGAAATCACAAAAACAAGAACCCAACAGATACATAATTGATCAATTCCGTACTATCTCATTAAGTAGAAGAACTTACTCACTGGATATTCCACATGGGAGGATGAGAATTTTATATATAAGCATCCAAAAATACTCAAGCATTGAGGAAAACACATTTTTTAAGGAGAGGGGAATGTTAGGTCCCTATAGTAGTAGTGTAGCCCCCTTATTGTTATTTTTAGTGTAGCCCCCTTGTTGTTATTTTTAGTGTAGCCCCCTTTATTATTATTGTTGTGCCCATGTAGGCCCCATATTGTTATTGTTGTGCCCCATAGAAGCCCATTATTATCATTGTTGTGCCCTTACATTATTATTGTTATGTAGGCTCTAAGTATATGGAAACCCCTTAGACTCTTATATATACAAAGGAGGTCTTTTCATTTTTATCATTCAAGAATTGGTCATTTATGTAATGTAAATGAGGTTTCCCCCTTGAAGTGGATAATTTTTAAGTCATTGATCTATCATTTCTACTGTTTTGTGAGTTGGTTGCATAACATTACATCACATTTCCAATATGTTAAGCACAAAAGTCACTGAAATAGTTCAATTACTTCAGTACATGTGAATGTGAACATGAATCATAAACATTCAAAGAGTAGCCTTAAAACATCCAAAATCCATGTATGAAAATGTGTTGGTCAAAAGGCTTCAAGTATTAAGCAAAAGTTCCAAGATGGATAAGTACATTGAACATCACTAGCTCCAATAGTGGAGCATTAGAGCCACTACTTGCTCCCCAAGTGTACTATCTCTATCTCTTTAATGCTTTGTGGGAGAATCCAAGGTTAAAATTCTTTCACATGAGTAATGAGGATCTGTTTATAACTTGACACGTAACCTTTCGCATCCTCAAGATTGTTGACTTTCCAACTCCCAATGACCTTTTGACTTTTACAACCTTTGGACTTCCAAATTACTTTTGGAATTTCATATGACTCTTGGTATTACATGTCTTTTGGACTTCTATGGATATTTTGTCCATACATGACTCTTGGACTTCCACTTATTTGTCTTTACAATGATTACATCATTACACCATAACCTCCACATCATCATGTGATGATACATGTCAAGTCACTATCTTTGATGACTGGGGCTCATACTGACTTATGACATGGACTTTCTTCCATAGGTGAAATGGATGCCACTCGTGTATTTGCTCTGAATGCATATTTCGTTCATTGATGTCTTCACCCTATGAAGGTTATTTCATCTTATGGAGTCTTCAGGGTGCTTCAATCATCAAGACTTCAATATGTTCTTTGTTCTTCCATGCTTCCTTTGTCTTCCTTCTCTGTATAATCTTCTTCAAGAATTCTTTCTTGTTGTTCTTGAAATACTTGTATTTGCACTCACTGATGTCAAGTACCCTTCAGCCTGAAAATCTATTGTTATAACATGTTTCATGCCTTAAAAATGTGCTTGGAAGAAGAAAGGATAACTTTTGGGTACAAGGGTGCACTTTGAAAGGCTAAAGAGATGAAGATAAAAAGCTTCAGGGCTTTGAGATGCACTCATGTTCTTAAGAGGAGACAACCAAGGGAGGGGGTAGGGAACACGTCTGAGGGACAAACGATGAGGCTTTAGGCTTCCCAAGTGCTCTGTGTGCTCAAGGGAAATAAGGAGGGTATATGGCATAAAGTTGAAGGCTGAAGGGAGAGGCTTTAGGACTTCGGGATGCACTCATGTGCTCAAGAAGGCAAAGGAGGCTGCATGGTGCATTATCGAAGTACGAAGATTGGGGATTCAAGGCTTCATGGTGCACTCATGAACTCAAAGGGCCAAGGAGGGCACAAGGAGAATTGCTAAAGGCTAAAGGGGTTAATATTTTGGTCTTCAAGGTGCAATCATGCACTCAAGGAGAGCACAGTCCTTTGAGTCGGGAGAGTGCACTCAAAGGAAGACCTGGCTCTTGATGGGCATAGTTTGGAACAAGGAAGGGGAAAGATACTTTAGGAGTGTGCTCTAATATCATGGCAAAGCTTCTAAAGAAAGAAAAACAGGTAGCAATTGCACAAATTTGATCACTAGAGTTTCAAACATTGAAATAATTTATTTCTCCATATCTTTAAAAAGCCTTGGACAATCATTCTAAGGTGTTTGAGACTCCCAAGGGCATCCCACCTATTCTTGATCATAATCATGCTATTCATTTTATTCCAGGAAGTGTTCCTACAAACATTAGGCCTTATAGATATCCTTATGCCCAAAAGAGTGAAATTGAACATATGGTTGTAGAAATGCTAGAGGTTGGTATAATTCAACCTAGTCAAAGTTCTTTCTCTTCTCTGGTAGTATTGGTGCACAAGAAGGATGGATCATGGTGTATGTTTCCAGATTATAGGGATCTCAACAAGCTCACTATTAAAGATAAGTTTCCCATTCACGTCATTGATGAATTGTTGGATGAATTACATGGAGCAATTTACTTCACCAAGATCGATCTTCAGTTAGGATATCATCAAATTAGAATGAATATTGAAGACATTCTGAAAAAAACTTTCAAAACTCATGAGGGTCATTATGAATTTTTGGTCATGCCTTTTGGCCTTACTAATGCACCTTCCAAATTTTAAGGTTTGATGAATTCCATTTTCAAACCCTTCATTAAAAATTTGTATTAGTAATTTTTAATGATATACTAATATACAACAAGTCTTATAAGAATTATGTTCAACGTGTTGACAATGTGCTGAAATTATTGGAGGAGAAACAATTATATGCAAAAGCCTCCAAATATTTCTTTGGAGTACAGGAGGTGGAATATTTGGGTCATATTTTATCTCATTAGGGTGTTAAGGTAGACCCTAAAAAAATTAAAGCCATTAAGGAATGGAAAATCCCCACAACCATAAAGCATCTTCAAGGATTTCTCAGGTTGACAAAGTATTATTGCAAGTTTGTTAAGAATTATGGGAGAATAGTGACACCTCTAAAATCATTATGGAAGAAAGATGCATTTTCTTGGACTCCAGAAGAAAAGAAGGCCTTTGAATATCTTAAAGAGAAATTGTGCCAAGCATCGGTCTTAGCTACACAAGACTTAAAAAAAGGTTTTATTGTGGAATGTGATGCCTTAGGAAATGGAATTGGTGTTGTTTTAATGCAAGAAGGAAGACCCATTTCTTTTGAAATTTATCCAATCTAAGGAAAGTATTTACACAAACCTATTTATGAGAAGGAAATGTTGGCAATACTACATGAAATAAAGCAATGGTGACATTGCCTAATGGGAAGACACTTCAAGGTAAAATCATATTATGATAGTCTTAAATACTTTTTGTAACAAATATTGTGTTCGTAAGAGGAGCAAAAATGGGTGACAAAGATGTTGGGTTATGACTTTGAAATCATATACAAAAAGGGGAAGCAAAATGTTGTTGCAGATGCACTCTCAAGAAGGGATGAGGACGTGGAAGCATTTCTTTCTGCCATTTCGATTATCCAACCTGAGTGGATAACTGAAGCAAGGAATGAATGGAAGAATGATGAAGAGGTGTGCTCACTCATTCAAAAGTTATAGCAAGATCCCAGTACATTTGATATATTTAGCTGGAAAAATGATTCATTATGGTACAAATATTGCTTATATCTTTGTAACTATTCCTAACTCAAACAAGAGAATCTTTTGGAATTGCACACCTCTCCCTTAGGAGGACACTCCAGATTTTTAAAAACTTACCATAGGGTCAAGAAGGAATTTTTTTTGGGATGGCCTTAAATCTAATATTCAGAGGTTTGTGGTAGAATGTTTCGTTTTCCAACAAAATAAAGTTGATACAATTAAAACTCCAGGTCTGTTACAACATGTAGCCATTCCACGTCAGCATTGGGAGGGGGTCTTAATGGATTTTATCACAGGTTTGCCCAAATCTACAGGAAAGAGTGTCATCATGGTGGTAGTTGATAGACTTACCAGGTATGAACATGTTTTTTCATTATCTCATCCTTTTAAAGCCAATACAGTTGCTACTGCATTTATGGAAACAATTCAAAAGCTTCATGGAAACCCAAAGATTATAGTAAGTGACAGAGATCCCATTTTCACTGGAAATTCTTGGACTGAATTATTTTTGTCTTGGTACTCAATTAGCTCATAGCTCATCTTATCATCCTCAATTTGATGAGAAAATTGGGATAGTGAACAAATGTTTGGAAGGATATCTTCGTTGCTTTGTATCTTATAAACAAACACAATGGTCCAAGTGGTTACCTCTAGTAGAATTGTGGTATAATACTTCATGACATACTGCATAAAAAATGACCCCATTTATGACACTTTATGGATATCATCCACTATCCATCACATCATCTTTAAGAGACAATTGTAAGGTTCAAGTAGTGGAAGATCATTTTGAGTATCAACAATAATCTATCCAACTCTTAAAAGATAACCTCGCTCTGGTGTAGAATTGAATGATACAACATGCAGATCAACATTGCAGTGAATATATTTTTGATGTAGGTGAATGGGTATTTTTACAGCTAAAACCATACAAAAAACATTCTCTCAAGCAAGCTAAAAAGGATAATAAATTGTCACCCAAGTATTACGGTCCTTACAAAGTGTTGCAAAATATTGGTACTATGGCATACAAATTGGAGTTGCCTACATCTTCCCCAGTACACCCAATTTTCCATGTTTCATGCTTAAAGAAGGTTATCAGTGACAAGGTTTAAGTTCAAACAGTTATTTCAGAACTTGACGAAGAATGAAAAATCATATTTGAGCATGATGCAGTCATGGAAACAAGAACCCGACATCTATGGAATAGATCAATTTGAGAGTATCTCATTAAGTGGGAGAACTTACTTGCAGAATATTCCACATGGGAGGATGAGAATTTTACACAGAAGCATCCATAACTACTCAAGCGTTGAGGAAAACACCTTTTTGAAGGAGAGGGGCATGTTAGGTTCCTATATTAGTAGTGTATTCCCCTTATTGTTATTTTTGTGCCCATGTAGCCCCCATATTATTATTGGTGTGACCCATAGAATCCCACTATTATTATTGTTGTTCCCTTACATTATTATTGTTATGTAGGCTCTAATTATATTCTGACCCCTTAGTCTCCTATATATACAAAGGAGGCATTATCATTTGTATCATCCAAGAATTGTTAATTTATGTGATGTAAAGGAGGTTTCCCCTTGAAGTGGATGATTTTTAAGTCATTGATCTATCTTTTCTATTGTTTTGTGAACTGGTTGCATAAAATTTCGACACATTTCCAATAAGTTAAGCACCAAAGTCACCAAAATAGTTCAATTACTTCAATACATGTGAAAGTGAACATGAATCATAAACATTCAAAGAGTAGTATTAAAACATCCACAATCCATGTATGAAAATGCGTTGGCCAAAAGGCTTCAGATTTTAAGAAAATGTTCCAAAATTCATAAGTACAATGAACATCAGTAGCCTAAATAGTGGAGCATTACAACCACTACTTGCTCCCCAAAAGTACTAACTCTATCTTTCTAATGCCTTGGCAAAGAATTCAAGGTTAAATTTTTTTTGCATTAGTAATGAGGATCCTTTTATAACTTGACGCATGACCTTTGACATCCTCAAGACTCTTGAATTTCCAACTCCTAATGACCTTTGGACTTCTACAACCTTTGGACTTCCAAATTAATTTTGCAATTACATATGAATATTGATATTACATGTCTTTTGGACTTCTATGGCTCTTTTGTCTGTACATGTCTCTTGGACTTCCACTTATTTGTATTTATAATGATTACATAATTACACCATAAAATCCACATCATCATGTGATGATACATGACAGGTCACTATATTTGATGACTAGGACTCATAGTGACTAATGAAGTGGACTTTCTTTAGTAGGTAACATGGCTGCCACTCATGTCTTTGTTCTGAATGTAGCTTTCATTTGTTGATGACTTCACCCTATAAAGGTTCTTTGATCTTATGGAGTCTTCAGGATGCTTCGATTATCAAGAATTCAATGTGCTCTTTGTTCTTCAATGCTTCCTTTGTCTTCCTTCTTTGCCCAATCTTCTTCAAGCATGCTTGGATGTTGTTCTTCAAATAGTTGTATTTGCAATCACTCTTGACATGTATCCATTAGCCTGAGAATCTCTTGTTAGAACATGTTTGATGCATATTTTTTGTTCATCCCTTAACAATGCGCTTGGAAGAAGAAAGAAAATATTTTGGGCACAAGGCCGCACTTTGAAAGGTTGAAGAGATAAATAGAAAACTTCAGGGCTTTTTGATGTGCTCATGTGCTCAAGAGAGGGAGACACACAAGGGAGGATGTAGAGCGTATGCTTGAGGGAAAAAAATATTAGGCTTCGGGCTTCCCAAGTGCTCTATATGCTCAATGGAAATAAGGAGGGCACATGGTACAAAGATGAAGGCTAAAGGGATAGGATTCAAGGCTCTGAGGTGTGCTCATGCACTCAAGAAGGAAAAGGAGGCTTCATGGTACATTATGGAAGGACAAATATTAGGGCTTCAGGGATTCATGGTGTGCTCATGAACTCAAAGGGCTAAGGAGGGTACATGGCACATTGCTAAAGGCTAAAGGGGTTAATCTTCAGGTCTTTGGGGTGCACTCATGTGCTTAAGGAGTGTGCAATCCTTTGAGTCGAAGGAGTGTGCTCAAAAGAAGACTTGGCTCTTCATAGGCATAGTTCAGAACAAAGAAGGGGAAATATGATTTAGGAGTGTGCTATGCGGTCTTGGAGAAAAACGAAGGATTCTTGATCAAGGATTAAGAGTGCATTCATATAGTGCTTGCCTTAATAATTGGCAGAGGATTTTCATTAGTCTGGTCCTTGGTGTAGAGAGGAAGTTCTTTGTTTCTAATTTTGTGATTAAAATGTAAGTGAACATGTCACAACATAGATGCCACAAAGAGTGAATGAAGAAAGAAAATTGGGTGATAGCGGAGTGATAAAGGAGGTCACCATTGGTGGCATGTATAGCACATGATCCAAAAAACCAAAGTATCACAATCTACATAGATAGTATAGAAAAATAACCACATCAATCACCATAATTTCCAAACTTAGTGAGTGTCATTATAACACATAAAGGGCCGGTGATATGACCAATCTCGAGATCAACTGGTAGTTAGCTGATACACTTAGCCTTTAATTTTCTCATTAGTCCTATCTTCATGCACAATCATAAAAAAATTATTCACACTTAGGAGAGGGTTTTCGTGTATTAGCTTAATTATCATTATATGTGAAGATTCCATACTCATGGTATTATGTTTAATAAAGATATAAATTAATTTTAAACTTATAAAATTCATAAGAGCTGATCTACAACCTAGTATGGGAGTAGATCTCACGTAAAAGCCTAAACACGTAAATGTAAAAATAACATAAATAAAAAATATAGATATGGTAAATAAATAATAATATAATAAACTAAGGTTATGGTATTTAAATAAAACCTCTTTTTATATTTACTCCATAAACTCTTTATATTTATGAAAATCAAAAAATACGGCTTATTAGTGAAGGCTATGAGCCAAATTACAATGGGAAAAAAATTACTAATGAAAGAGGTAAGTAAAAATAAATATAAAGAGGTATAAAGAGGTATGTAAATACACAAAAAATATATCAAATAGGATTAGAAATCAACATCTAATAATATACCAAGCATATGGGCCAAATACAATGTAAATAAAAGAGATATGATAAATAAATAAAAATATAAATAGACAAGAGGTATGGTAAAAAATAAAACCTCCTCTTATATTTACTCCATAAACCTCTTTATATTTACTAACACTAAAAAAAGAAGTTTTATTTAGGTGAAATGTATGAGCCAAATACCATGGGCCAAATTACTATTAATGCCATGCAAAAAGCATTATTAACCCTTATATTATTATTAAATCTAATATTCATATTAATATTATTAAATTTAATAAGTTTGGATTAATACAATATTAAATTTGTT
>APFE031039382.1:0-24155 GCA_000404065.3 Pinus taeda
TTATTAAACCAGATGGTGTATTAGAAGACATTTCAGTCTCCTTAGACTCTTGGGAATATCCAGTAGATTTCATGATTTAAACTCCCAAGAGTAATTTAGGAGGACATCCTCTCATCTTAGGAAGACCTTGGCTAGCCACAGTTGATGCTTTTATCAATTGTAGGTCTGGGTATATGTATATTTCTGATGGTAATTCAACAAAGAAGTTCAATCTGCATCCTCCAGCAAAAGAAATTACAGAAATAGGAGATAATGAGTGGATTGATGATGAAGATACTATACAACCTGTCTTTACCATTTCTGAGATCAGTGAAGGTAGTCAAATTCTGAACACATTAGAAAAATTTGAAACATCTTCAGAATATGACCACACACAATTTCAGTTGGATTCTGACATTGAGTATCTATCATCTAGACAAATGTCCCTTTTCTCTATGGAAGAGTTTGGTAGTTCCGCCATTGAGATCTTTCCAGGAAAAACATTGAATATCAACAAAAATTTGGAAAATCACAACAGGAAGAGCTAACCAAAATCTTGCAAAAACATTCTACTGCATTTGCATGGGAGTATGCCGATATGAAAGGTATTGACCCTAAGACTTGCATTCATCACATCTACATTGAGGAAAAAAGTAGACCAATCAGACAACCTCAAAGAAGGATGAATCCAAACCTTAGGGAGATAGTGAAAGAAGAGCTCCAAAAATTACTTAATGTAAACTTCATTTATCCAATTTCAGATAGCCGATGGGTTTCTCCTTTGGTTATAGTACCTAAAAAGAACGGTAAATGGAGGGTTTGCATTGATTACAGGGAATTGAACAAAGCAAATTTGAAGGATCACTTTCCTTTACCCTTTATTGATCAAGTATTAGATACTTTAGCAGGCAAAAAGTATTTCTCATTCTTGGATGGTTTTAGTGGTTACAATCAGATTCAGGTAGCACCTGAAGATCAAGAGAAGACCACATTTACTTTTCCATGGGGAACTTTTGCCTACCGAGTACTTCCTTTTGGATTATGTAATGCACCTGGAACATTCCAAAGGGCAGTACTAGGAATCTTTTCTGATATAATTAATGATTGTGTAGAGGTTTAAATGGATGATTTTACAGTTTATGGTGATTCATTTGAAGAGGCATTAGAGAATTTGGAAAAGGTTCTTATTAGGTGTAAGGAGAAAAACCTTTCATTAAGTCATGAGAAATGTTTTATGATGTTTACTGAAGGGATTGTTTTAGGACATCATATTTCAGGAGATGGAATTAACGTTGATAGATCAAAAGTTGAAGTCATCTCCAAGCTACCGATTCCAAATTGTCAAAAAGATGTTAGAAGTTTTCTTGGGTTTACTGGTTATTATAGAAGATTTATTGAAAATTTCACCAAAATAGCATCTCCTCTCTTTAAATTACTCACAAAAGACTGTGAATTCAAATGGGATCCTGATTGTCAATCTGCATTTGAAACTTTAAAAACTAGAATATCTGAAGCACCCATTTTGAGAGGGCCAAATTGGAAACTTCCTTTCCATATTTCCACAGATGCTTCAGATACAGCCCTTGGAGCTGTGTTGGGTCAAAAGAATTTAGTTCCTTATGCCATTTATTACACCAGTAAAAATTTGACTCCAACTGAGTTAAATTATACTGTAACTGAAAAAGAGTTCTTAGCCATTGTTCATGCAATTAAAAAGTTTAGACACTATATAACAGGCTATGAAACTTTTGTCCACACTGATCATTCTGCCATTAGATATCTCATGAACAAACCTGTTACCAATGGCAGAGTCACAAGATGGCTTTTACTTCTACAAGAATTCAATATTACTGTGTTAGATAGACCAGGGAAACAAAATACAGTAGTTGATTTCTTGTCTAGAATCCAAAATACTAACGAAGATTCTCCAGTAGAGGATAAGTTTCCAAATGAATATCTGTTTGCAGTAACTACTAAAACTCCTTGGTATGCAGATATTGCCAATTATTTGGTTACAGGGAAGCTACCTTCACACTTATTTCCCAATGAGAAAAGGAAAATCATTCAGGAGAGCTAAAAGTATTCATGGATTTCTAATGAATTGTTCAAAACAGGGCTAGATTGTGTGATCAGAAGATTTGTTCGGGAAGATGAAATGCCTGACATCCTTAAGGCATGTCATGATGAACCATGCGGTGGACACTTTGCTGACAAGAGGACGGCCTATAAAATCCTTTCTTTAGGATATTATTGGCCTTCTCTCTTTAAAGATGCAAAGCAATATGTTAGAAGGTGTGACAGCTTCCAGAGAGTTGGGAGACCAACTCTTTCAAATGAAATGCCATTACAGCCACAGGTACTCATCGAACCCTTTGAGAAATGGGCTTTAGATTTCGTTGGACCTATTAATCCACCATCTAAACAAAAGAAGTATATATTGGTTTTCACTGATTATGTCACTAAATGGGTAGAAGCCAAGGCATTGCCTTCTGCCACAAAAAATTCAGTTATTCAATTTTTTTTTGAGGATATTTTTACTCGTTTTGGTGTCCCAAGAGAAATTCTGACAGATTAGGGAAGTCAATTTACATCTAAATTGATGGAGAAGCTGATGGAGGAATACAAAATCAAGCATAGAAAATCTACTCCATACCATCCACAAGCAAATGGTCAAGTGAAATCTACAAACAAGTTTCTTGAGAGCATCATCACCAAAACTGTTCATCTCCACAGAAGAGATTGGGCAGACAGGCTTCCTGGAGCCTTATGGGCCTATAGAACTACATGGAGGAACACAAGAGGACATTCTCCCTATGAACTTGTTTATGGGAAAGAAGTCTTGCTCCCCATTGAGTTTCAAATCAAGACCTTCAAGATGGGAGTTCAGTTGGGGATGAGTCTATCAGAAGCCCAAAAGCACAGAATGGAGCAGCTAAATGAGCTAGATGAAATGAGACAAGATGCAGTTTTAAGAACCGATCTAGTTCAACACCAAAGAACTAAGTGGCATGACCGATATATCAAAGAGAAGAAGTTTCAAAAGGGAGATTGGGCATTACTGTTTGATTCAAAGTTTAAAGACTTCAAATGGAAATTTCAAACTCATTGGCTTGGGCCATATGATATTGATGAAGTCTTTAACAATGGAGCATTTCGAATCAAGACTATTGATGAGTTTCAAACTCCTCTCATTGTGAATGGCCACCGATTGAAAATTTATCATAAGCCACTCTCAAAAGAGGACTTTGTCAAAATATTTCAAGAAAATTCTGCAATGAGGTTAGTGGAGAAGAATTCTTCTCCTCCATCAGCCTAATCTTTGTTTCTTTCTGAATTGAAAAAAAAAATAAAAAATGTGTATAAGCCTGAAAACCAATCTCAGATTGGCGGTCTTATACAGAAAATATGGAGTGAAAATCAGAGACACCTGACACTCTATATTTTCCAAAAAAAAATCTCTCTCTTTCCATCCTCACTTCATCTTCATTCCATTTCACTTCACCTTCATCATTTTTCATCTCCATTTCACTTCATTCCATTTTTCTCACTTCACTCCATTCACTACATCTCATACCATCAATAAAAGTCCCTTTCAGGGCTATTTCCATTCAGTTAGTCTTTTCCTAACTAACTTTGTGCAGTTAAAAGGGAGATGTCTTAGTTTTCACAGCTGGAAACCATTTCCGCAGCTCGCACCAGTTTCCACAACCAGAAACGATTTCCACAGCCAGCATCACTCTATCTCTACAGCCAGCAGCGCTCTGCTTTCAAGGGAAAATCTCAGTCAAAGGTTAACATCATCATCACCAAAGGCAGCAAGGATATGAGGCACCTGCAGGATCAAAAAGCAATAATGGATCAGCAACCTTAATCAACAAATGGCAAACTCATGAAGGTATGATAAAAATCTTTTCCAAACAACAATTTAATGTCATTTTATGCATAATTATTAAATCGTGGAAAGAGCTACTAAATGCAATAATTTGGCAAGATCATCCCACTCCTCCTCCACAATAATACTTCATCCACCTCATACCCTTCTAACGGTCCCATAATCACTCTTAATTCAAACTCGAAATGGGACTGCGCTTTCATTTATTGGTCATACGAGGAAAAAGTGACCTATTGTACTACGTCTCTTCTCCACCATGATCTCCACAGCGAATGCTGAGACGTGTGCGTAAGCCACCTGGCTCTAAATGATTCAGCCGTTATTCCATCCACTTATCACTCCATTTCCGCACGCATTGAACTCATTTCTCGTGTTTGTCTTCTACTCCCTCGTACTCACACCATTTCCACTTTCATTTCCATTGCAAACCCCATAGCTCTGTTTCAAACCCCAATTGCAGTTCTGCCATATGCCTTGCATTACGTTACGGCTACTCCACTTACAGCCGTAATCCACCTGTTTTTCCCGTGAGCACCCTCCTTGAGCATCGGCACACAGTCAAAGCTTCAGCCGAAGTTGAGAGCCGAAGATGGGGAAGCTGCTTAGAGCTGAACCCTGAAGGTTCAAAGTATTTAGAAGGGTATCCACAGATGAAGGAAGCATTAAAGAAAGAAAAATGGTTAAAGTTTATTCAAAAATTCAGAGGGTATGATAAGGAGGTAACGAAAGCATTTGCTCGATCCTTTCAAATGGACCCACCACCGTGGAAGTTAGGGGACCCCTGAAATCACAATAACAGAGAAACACCATAGCAACAACAAAAAACATTTACCTCAGGTGGGAGACAGATGGTTTAAGAACAGGAGGGCTAGAAGATCAGGGATGGAAAACATGCTTAAGGAACCCAGGTATGGAACACTTCAATATTCACTTAAAGGGTTCCTTGTTACATTGTAAATTTAAGGAAGAATGGACTGCATTGTTATTACTTGTTCAAAAGTTTATCACATGTGAGGGCCGCTTTGGCACTATGTATATGTACCATGCAAGAATTATGATGAACTTCATGGAAGGCCATGCCATCAATTTACCCTACTTTTTGTTAGCTATCCTAAAGAAAATGAGTTCCACTGTCCAAAAGAATGTACGCCATATTGAACCCCACTTGTATCATCACGGGTTCATTAGAATTCTCATAGAAGATCAATTGAAAAATAACAATGATACATGGGAAAAGCTTTTAGTCAGGAATCATTTCCAAGAAGTAACTGAAGCTTCCGCTAGCAGTTCTCCTAGAATCCCAAAAAGAAGTAGGAGAATGAAAAGAGATGTTACAGCCCAAGATCCTCCTATTGTAGAAACTCAGGAAACCACTCAAGAAGAAGAGGAAGAGAGAGATAAAACAAAGAAACAGAAAAAGGATAAATGGAAAACAATTGTTCAAGAATCATATCCATCACCTGAACCTTCAGTAGAAGAAGACTCTCAAACCTTGGCTGACAGACTATCACAACTTCAAGCTGCTGCCCTCTCAAACAAGAAACAGAAAAAAAACAGAGTGCCCAGCAAAAGAGCACTAGTGCACAAGTGAGAAGAAGCAATAGACTTAAAGAAAGAATGAGTGTGACTAAAGAAAAACAATCACATTTCATTGATTTGGGAGAAGGTGCACCTGAAAAGGCTCCAACTCAGCTTGACCTTGAGTCCACTCCTCCACGCGAAGAGAGTCCCTTTCAGCCAAAACCTCAAACATAATTTGATTTTGAACATAGCCCAAGAAGAACACCTGAAATTGATCATGACCAGCAGAAGGTATACAATTATTTGGAATCCTTGGAGCAATCAGTTGCAGGTCCAAGCACTATATTGCCTCTTAATGAACAGGTCCAATCTTTAAAACAGGAGGTGTTTGAACTAGAAGTCCTGAACCGACATATTAAACAAGAAAACGAAGCATTGAAAGAAAAAAGCAAGGTGGACAAAATTTTCGATGACAATACCATGCTTCACTTAGGACTCTGGCAGAAGAAGAACAGAAAATTGGAGAGAAAATGTAAGAAACTGAGCAGGGGATTGATCGATTTGAAATTCAGGTGTTTAGTTAGGAAACCAAGGACAATTTTGGCAGCAAAGAGAAAGAAAAGAAGGCTAGATGTTTTGGCAGAAGCATCTGAGCACATGGATTGAAAAAAAATGAAAAAGTTTTGGTTGCATGAGGACATGCAACACCTTCACAGTGGGGGTATGTTGAGCCTCAAACCTGCACTTCTTTACACATCCTCTCAGCTTCCTTTTCCTATTCATTTCCTTCTTTTGCCACTCATTCCCTCCATCAAATTGCTCAAATCATTGTATTTTAGGAATTTTTACATGGTTTGCTAATTATGCTAATGACTATGTTGTTGGTTTAGAATTTTGGTTTAAAGTGTTGCGTTTCTGCAGCTCACACAGGGTTTCTGCAGCTGATCCCGGTTTCCGCAGCCAACCCCGGATTCCGCAGCAGTTTTCCGGGAAGAAGAGACACATGGGAAAGTTCGTGGAACCAAGGACATGGTGTGTATCCTTCCAGCTCACCCAAACCAGTCATAAAAACCCGTGGTCAATGAGGAGGCAACTACGGTCAATAGAAGTCATTGGCGGTGGCACGGCTCTGCGTGTTCTGTTTTAGAGCACGTGAAGAACAGGTGGCATCTTCCTCAGCCACGAAGACAGTTGGAAACATGAATCCAACAGCAGATTGAATGCCCACAACGACCGTTGCCTAAATCCGAAGACGCAGCAAGACTACGTGTTTTTACACAGCTGCTTGAATAGCTTAGTTTTCGTTAAGTTAGTTTGCTTTCCGCTGTTATAAATAAAGCGTCTTTGAACGCTGGATAGTTAGCCACTGATATGTAATTTTGAACTCCCCATTGTACTTTCTATTTTGATACATAATATATAAGAAGACTGTTTTCCATTTGAGTGTGTAACTGATCATTGAACCGGCTGGAGTAGGCAGAGGGCCCCTGTTTACTGAAGGCCTGTATAGTACTCTTTAATTTCCTGCATTTCTTTTTCTCATTTCATGTATAATAGTTGTACAGAATGCCTTTGATTGTTGTGTTTTGATCATGTACAATAGCTGTATATAAATTTCGAATTATGCTTATTTAGATTTCTGCACTTTTCCATGACTGATCAGTGTGTTATGCAGGTTTCTTAGGCGTGCCCGGGACAGTTTCTTTCTTTTCTTTTTCACAACTAGTGACACTTGTGATCATCTTGTCTATGTTGCTGACCTTCCTTGTTTTGCAGCCTTTATCTCCTTACTATCATTTCTTTAATTTGCATAGTTGCTTTCTGCTTTTAGACATCAAGTTGTTTACCTATTGATGGTTTCTTCTCCATAATTTAATATCTTCATTGAGGACCAAAATATCACTTAGCACAGCTTGGTTTAGTTGCTCAAGAACTCACAATTGCTTGGCTTATTTTTAACTGTTTCTCACATGATATATTCAGTTAAAAGACAAGAGGTTAAGAAGAAGTTAAAGTATTTGTGACTAGTCTTTCTTTTATGTAGATTTACTTCAGTTTCACATTGCTTAGTTTTTATTTTTAGCTAGATTGACATAGATTTCATCTTCATTTTCTTGCAGCAGCAGAGATACTAGGCCAATGTCATTAGTCTTTTATTTGATGCCTTTATTTTCCTTTAAGAGTTGATTTCATTTCAGTGGTTGTTCAAGCTTTCTTGTAGAATACTTTTAAGTTATAAGAAATCATTTAAATCTCATCACAATCTCACACACTTCACTTGCTTTATTTTATTTCCATCACATCACAGTAGGAGAGATATACTTGAAAACAAAGTTAAAAAGTTAAAAACGACAAAAGCTTAAGAAACAAGTTGCCTAAGTACATACAATACACCTCACTTCATCAGCTTACGAGCCCCGGGTTGACATTTAAAAGTTGCAATTTAGACATCACTAAATTGACCAAACACCAACGCCATCCTGGCATTGTCATTTGGTTCATTATTCTAATTCACAGTCTTTTGTTGAGGCTATTAGGCATCCATCTTGGGAGTCGGTCATGGAGGAGGAGTATAATTCCCTCCTCAAGATCCAAACTTGGGATCTAGTCCCCTTTCCTTCAAGAAAGAAACTTGTCCGATGCAAAAGGCTCTACAGGGCCAAGAGTGTGGCAGATGGTCAAATCACTAGACAGAAAGCTAGGCTAGTAGCCAAAGGCTTCCAGCATGTGCATAGCATTGATTATGATGAGAGCTTTGCTCTAGTAGCAAAGATGGATTCCATATGCCTTGAACTTGCCATTGTAGCTACCCAGGGGTGGAAAGTACATTACATGGATGTGAAGAATGGTTTTCTTCATGGAGACCTATTTGAGGAGATTTACATGGAGTAGCCACATGGTTTCATTAAGTGTTCCTCTTAGGTCTGTAGAATGAAGAAATCTCTCTACAACCTTAAGCAAGCCATGAGAGCTTGATATGCAATGATGAATTCTTTCGTCTTATCACAAAACTTTGAAAGATGTAAGTCTGATCCAAATGATTACATGTTCAGGACACAAGATTCTCTTCTTATCTTACTTTTGTATGTGGATGATATCCTAATCACCAGTAGCTCGGCTTTAGCGATTACTGTAGTCAAGATGGTCTTGCATGATTGGTTCTTGATGACAGGCATGGGTCCATTTCACTTCTTTCTTGGTCTTGAGATCAACTAAGATGCCACAGTCATCAAACTCTCTCAGGCTAAGTATGCACGGGGTCTCCTCAAGAGATTTCACATGATTGACTGCAAGCGAGCACCGACTCCTTTTCTGTCTAGGGTTTGCCTTGAGGACGGAGGTGACACTCCATTAGTTGACAATACTCTCTACCGACAGCTACTGGGGAGCTTATTGTACCTCATCCATTCCAAACGAGATCTCTCATATGCAGTAGGGGCAATTTTCAGATACATGCAGGAGCCACATGAGCTACACTGGAATGTTGCCAAGCACATCCTCTGATATATGCAGGTCACCATCACCTTCGGGATTCACTATGTTGCAGGCACTCCATTGAATCTCCTTGGCTTCACTGATTGTGATTGGGTGGGTGACAACATTGATCGCAAGTTCACATCTGGATATTCACTCAATTTAGGGTCTGGCTCTATTTGTTGGTCGAGCAAGAAGCAGGCTGTTATTGCTCTCTCTTTAGCCGAGGTTGAGTACATAGGAGTAGTCGACATCACCATTCAGTCTCTGTGGTTAAAACACTTCCTCACTGAGTTGGGCATCCAGTTCCAGCAGCCCATTGTCATCTAGCGTGACTACTAGAGCACACTCAAATTTTGTAGGGATCCAGTACAACAACAACAGACGAAGCACATAGAGATCTAATGCACTACATCAGAGACTTAGTACATAATCGGGTCTTTGATTTGCAGTTTTGTCCTTTAGCAGAACAGACTGCAAACATCTTCACCAAGACATTCACTGTGCAGAAGTTTTGCTCTCTGCGCGATTGTCTTGGAGTGAAGGACACAGTTGCTTAGCAATTGTCTTTTCTTCCTCTTTTCTTTTGATTACATTGTATCTTGAGGGCGGATTTTCCCACGAGGTTTTCCCTCTTTCCTCAATTTTAGTACAAGTTGCATTGTATTTTGGGCGACCTTTGGCATTAGTTTCTAGGGCCCATTCTCTATTCTTTCCCATACTGGTGTTCAAGGGGGGTGTTGGAGGTACTACACACCTACATGCGGGCACATAGTTAGAGCATGGGACTACATGCAAGATTCATTTTGCATGATTTACTCCCTCATTTGCTCATTTTTTAACTCTGCAATTGGCTAGTTCTTCTGCTTGATTTACTCCCCGATTTGCTCCACAACTCACTAATTCTTCTGCATGATTTGTTCCGTGATTTACTCCTCCTTTCACTCCTCAACTTGCTAGTTCTCTCCAGAACGTGTAGGTGTTGAGTCCTCTCATTGATCACCATTATGGTGCATTACCTTGGTATCTCCATCCAATAATGTTATATCATGAGCATTGTAACATATTTTCTAATGAATCATTCTTTTGTTGCTTCGATTTTCTTTTAGTGTTTTTGCTCTGCAAAGCTGTGTGTTCAGCATTTACTAGCTAAATTCTTGTGTACTAGTTTTCTAACACATATACACAAATCTCCATCGAGGCACGTAGTGATTCGTCCTCCCAAGCCGATAGAATATCCTCCTTCTATGCACAAATCTCCACCCACGCACATAGTGATTCCTCCTCCCAAGTGGATAGTATATCCTTCCACTTTTAACAAATTTCCTCCTGGAGAGTACAAATCTCCACCCAAGCCGATAGAATATCCTCCCCTAGTTCACAAATTTCCTCTCTCGGAGTACAAATCTCCATTCTTCGAGTCTCCTTACATTTATAAATCCCCTCTGAAACTGAAACCAACTCCTCCTCCGGTGCTTCACTCTCCTCCCATCTACAAATCCCCCTCGTGACTACACATCTCCTCCTCCTCCTCATCATCCTCATCCTCATCCTCATCCTCATCCTCATCGTGACTGCTAATAAAGGCACACTTTTCTACTAATGTCATTGGTTGATCTCATTCATTATTTTTATTAAATAGAGTTGGCACACTGGTCTACTCGTTGATCTCATTTATTATTTTTATTAAATAGAGTTTAATGATCGTCATTGTATCCAATCTCCTTGAATTGCAGGAACGATATTATAAAGCTGTTTTATGAATTATCGTTATTGTACGATGGTACAATATGCACGCAATGGTTTATTTCGTCATTTGTATTGCTCGGGTTGGATCAATTAATGTTCCGTTTGAATTTATTAGTGTGTTTCAAGTCTTGAAGTTGGTGGCCTTTAGCAAATAAGTTGCAAGCAATCTCCAGTGTGTCATTTTAGTATCAAAGGATGGACTGAAACGCAGGGAGTTTAAAGGAATGTAATGGTCGATTGCTCTTGATATCTTTCCTTTTCCATGATAAAATAAATTGGCATATCGAGAATGAAATAATTTGCAGCAGTCTAATTGTGTTTCTCTTTTTTCTCTGTGGTGGTATTTTAAATTGGCATATGGATAATGAAATAATTTCCGGCAGTCTGATTGTTTCCTCTATTCTTTTGCAAGTTAACATTTTACAAAGACTTTTGTTTAGAATTTTTAGTTTCAGTTGTGGAAATCAAGTGGCTTTCTCATTTTGCAGGGCACTGATTTTAGTTTTAAATATAAAAACAAATTTAAACAACTAAACTTCACCATCTTGCCAAAAGTATATATTATCAGATTCGGATTAAAAAACTAAAATTATACTATCAAATTCTGAAATAATTTTTATCTCGCCAATGGCTGACAAGGCTAGCTGTAGTTACTCGGTCTCCGTCTGTTTCCTTTATAATAAATTTCTGAGTTAATTATATTTTCAACATGCCAATCAGTCACACGAAAAAGGAACGCCAATCATACCGTGGAAAGCTCTCTTATTTACTAATTCACTGAGTTATCACTTCCAATATTATTATGTTACAGCTAGCTGAATAAATTGTGTTATTAAAGACAAATGGATAATTTCCTTTCACCAACAGTTCTGGTGGCTCATGATGATGTGTTATTAAAGTGGAACGGGTGGCTGCTCCCAAAGGTTCACACACAATGGAGTTTTAGTTATTTCGTTCATGGACCTTGTTTACACCAATCACATTTGGGTGTCCTTTTGGGTAGCAAATTATCATGGAGCTCAGTAAACTAATGAGAGGGAAACAAAGAAAAACCGCTTTCATTTTTACCTTTAACCCTCGCAAATCATATTGATTTTTTTAATCGTTATGCATTTAGCATCAAATGCTTTTAGGTTTATTCGTTTTAAGTTTTAGTGTTATTAATGTTACATTTATTTATTTTATAAAATAGATGTATAGAATTTTAATAATAAAAAAAAGCGTGTATTGTAATATTTTATAAAATTCTCCGGTACATAATTCAGTCATCCATTCTTAATATTCTTTCTAGCAAATGGTTTCTATTTTCTCAGTGGCCAACTAAATAGCTTTTATTATTTCTAATAATTTGTTTAAAACAGCAAAAAAGATTAAAATGTGCAACATAATGAAAATGTTTACTATATTATCGCAACACAAAAAATATTAGCAATCATTTAACAATTAAAATTCTGAGAAAATTGGAAATGGAATAAAATATACATCTCTCTCCTAATAAAAACTAAAAGTGAATGAAAGATTTTAATTTGAATTATGATATTTATAACATGGTAACATGTTTTTTTTGTTATTAACATATTCGTGTTTTATATATTAGGTGTTAGTTGTATATTAAATAAAGATGGAATTTCATATTAATCATTTTTTTAAATTTCTAATTGTTTTATTTTTCTATATAAAATTTAATTTAGAACTATATATTATATTATGAGATAGTTAAGAGTTAAATTTGGGTAGATGAAATTCTTAAGTATTTTCTAATAAGATATAATTTGCTATGGCATTTTTTTTTTAAATATAACTGTGAATTTTTTTTATCACTCTAAAGTTAATTTAAATCAAAAAATAATCATGAAAAAAATGAAAAACTATAAAACAAAATTATCATAAGAACTATACATTGTTGGGTTGTTACTTAATTATAATTTTGATACGTTAATTGTAATATAAGTATCGAAAGGCTATTATATAATCACTAAATTCGAAGTAATTACACAAGAGATTGTAGGTGGATATTGGTGGCCACCCACCTATCCCACTTGGATCCCACAACTGTCTCTTGCAGATTTTCTTGTCCTGGATTTCTGGAGCTGTTTTGAGACCCTAAACAACATTTTTGGGAAAACTGGGAATGGTTTTTCATCCCAAAGTTGTAGTCCTTGTTAGATCTTTCTAACGAGGTATTATGCATGTCAGATCGAGATCGTATGTCAAAGTTACGATCTGGGAAGTCGATGTACGAATTTAGCCAAAACGGGGCCCATAGTTTGGCGCTTCATCTCCTAGGGTTAGGTTTTTGGATGTTTAAGGTTTTCCATTATTTCTCAACAATAAATAGGCCTTCAAGTGTCATTGTAAGACAATTCAAAGGCATGTAGTCACCACATCTCTCGCTAGAGGTAAGCTACCATCGCTTGAAATTAATGTTTGTAAGCATATTTCAATATTTTACATTAATGAAATGAAGTGTTATTTCTGCTACATTTTTGTATTTATGGTTATATAAATAGTTTATTTCATTCCTCTTTAAATCTAGATCAGTGGTATAAGAGCGGTCTTCTCTTTCTCTATGTTTCTTTGCATGTCCCCAACGAGGTCGTGATACAAGTAGTTAGGTCTTGAACTGGTCTAACCTTTCCAAGACCAGCCTCACAAATCTTGATGGCCTCCCATGGCAGATGAAAAGAAAGACAATGGGGCAAGAGATCTAATCAAAAGATTGCTCGAGAAAGCCCTCGAGCAATAAAGGAATGTGATGATGGAAAATTTTCCCCAGATCCTTCAGGACTACCCAAGGGTGACACATCTACTTCTAACATCTACTTTGGAAACACCGCACCCTTTAAGGTACAAGTTAACTTTGAAATCCCCATATTCGAGAGTTAGATAGATGCAAATGACATAGATAAATGGTTAAATCTACTGGAAGGGTATTTTTTTGTTCATGATTTTTCCAGCCGGGAAAAGATTACTTTCGCTCTTCTCAAAGCAGCCCCCCATGTCAAAGATTTGTGGGAAACCTACTACGAGCAGAAGGATGGAAGTACGAATTCACTATTTTCAGCTGCACCCACTTGGAATTCATTCTGGGATTCCATTAAGGAGCAGTACTACCCTTTCAAAATCTATGAGGATAAATACATAAAGTGCACCATGCTGCAGCAAGGAGGGGACCAAGATGTCCCGTAGTTCACAAATATCTTTCATACCCTTCGCACAAACTTGGGTATCAAGGATCCTAAGATACATTTGGTACTCAAATACCACGACAACCCACACAGGTATATTGAGGGCAAGATGGAGTTCCTGAACATCTCCTTGCTGGGCAGAACATACTAATACGCTATCAAGATCGAGCAGAAGTTTAAACAAAAGAAGCAAGACTTTGGATCTGTGAATCCGAAGAACAAAGGACAAAATGAAGGCAGGGTGACTAAGACAACCCGTCGAAGCCGCAAGAAAAGAACAATACCGCGAAGTCAAACAAGGACATAGGAAAGTGGTGTGAGTTCCATAAGGGCCCCACTCATAACACAAGTGATTGTTGGACCAAGCAATCACTTGTGGCCGAGTTGAAGGCTTCAGAATCAGATGCATGTTCTGACCCCAAGTCAGAACCCAAAAAGGGGAATGACAAAGGGAAGCAAATCATTGATGCAGAGCCTGATGCCATTGTTTCCACCACCAAGTTCTAGAAGATTGAACCTAAAGATCCAAAAGAGGGGGATCATCTTTTCCACTCACAACTGTGGGTGAAGGGTTTTCTATTGCAATTCATTGTTGACAGTGGGAGCGAAAAGAACCTCATTTCAGTAGAGGTTGTGAAGCGATTGAGCCTACTGACTACACCACATCCACAACCGTATAGTATTTAATGGCTTCAGAAAGGACGAGATCTCCGAGTTCGCCAATAATGCTGCCTTCCCTAGAGTATAGAGCCCTTCACAGATGAGGTATTTTTTGATGTTACACCTCTTGATGTTTGTGATGTATTATTAGCCCAACCATACTTGTGGAAGCGACATGTTGTGTATGAGTCAAGGCCTTATGGTGTTACTATTTCCTTGTGTAATACATTCTATAGGATACCTGAGGTAGCCCCACCTACCGCCACTTCTTTGATTTTTTCTAAGAAAGGCAGTAAGATCATCTCCCATACTAGCATCTTTATTTTCTTCCTAGTTCACTCTCAAAGTAAGGGGAAGATCATAGCCACATCCATGGTCCCCAGGAAGGGTTCCTCCATGCAGCCAAATCAGGTTGATACGATCATCGAATAAGACAATGACATCTTCTCCTCACCCACAGGGGTACCATTGCAGTGTCAGGTCAAGCATTCATCTCATATGACTTCCGGAGCACCTCTACTCATTGGGCTGATCTATCGCCACTCCATTCTGGAAAATGCCAAGTATAGCAACGAAATGATCAACATTAGCTACCACGCAAGTTTCAAGTGGAAGACAAAGTCTGGTTGCATCTGCAGAAACGATGCCTTAAAAGAACCCATCAAAAGCTCAGACCACTTCGATATGGTCCTTCCACCAATACCAAGGCTGTGGAAAAGAATTCTTTGGACCATAAAATTCCCCCATTCCTTCGATTGTACTGAGTGTTCAATGTGAACTACCCTCGACCATGCGTTCGACCCTTATTGGACACATCAAAGGTTGCAATTCACCGAGGACTAAGTTCAACAAAAGTTTCCTCATATCATAGAGGAACTCAACGCAAGGGGTACCATTGCTTCATAAGAGGGGAGGAATTATCTGGGTGGATGTTGGTGGCCACCCACCTATCACACTTGGACCCCCACAACTGTCTCTTTTAGTTTTTCAATTTCCCTAATTGTAGCACAATTTGCTATTTTTGGTAGTTTTTTGGGTTCTAAACTTCCGGAGTTGTTTTGAGGCCCTAAATAAAGTTTTTGGGAAAAATAGGAGCAACATGGATCCATGGACCCATGTTGCTCATCCCAAAGTTGTACTGCTTGTATAGATATTTTTAGCAAGGTATTATGTGTGTCAAACAGAGATTGTATGCCAAAGTTATGACCCCAGGAAGTTGATGTACCAATTTACGCAAAATGGGGCTCATAGTTTGGCGCTTCATATCCTAGGGTTAGTTTTTTGGATGTTTAGGGTTTTCCATTATTTCTCCACAATAAATAGGGCTTCGAGCCTCATTGTAAGACAATTGAGAGGCATGTAGCTGCCACATCTCTCCTCAGAGATATGCTACCATCACCTGAGCTAGTTTATTTTGATTTCTATTTGTGAGCATATTTCACTACTTTACATTAATGAAATGAGGTGTTATTTCTGTTGCATCTCTGTATTTATGGTTATATCTATAATTTGTTGCATTCCTATTTAAATCTGAATCAGAGACATGGCTTAAAAGGATGAAAACTATAGAACCAGATTATTTTCTTGATATATAATTTTCATTTATAGGAAATTAGAGAAACCAAAACGAAAATGGTATTTCTAATTGATATGTTATTTTATTTTATTTTGGTCTATAACATAATGCATAAGTTAAATTTAGCATTAGATTTTGTATATAAATTATGGAATTGTTTGAAAGAAGCATTTTATCCATTATTAAATTTTCATCATTTTTAATGTTTATATATATAATATATATAATATATATATATATATATATTAACCCTGTACAAAAATTACCTGCATATGAATTCTAAAACACTCAAAATAAACAATGCGAGAGCATAACACATAAAACACATATACACAGAGATTTTCCCCTGCATCCCAAAACCGGGACTACTAGATTGATTCTTCATTATGTTCCTTTCAATTTTACAATACATATTTATACAGGTCAAAGCATCCAATACCATGGATTGAAAACCATCGCATCCAAAGCCATGTGCAAAAACAATGCACAAAACCATAGGAGGGTTTTCCAACCTAATATAGGGTCCAAGAAAATATTCCTTGAGGCACTACCCTACACCCCGTAAAGGGGGACTATGCCCTCCATCAAATCCCTTATGAGGCCCCCGCTGTGCAATTGACACAACGAAGGGGGGCTCTAACCCCCCTTTAACCCTCGTGTTAACTAAGGGAGATAATTGTGGAAAGAATATAACACAACCCAACATTCTCCCACTTGTTGTTTTCTTTCCATAGGGGGCCACAGGAGAGCTTAATAATTTATCTGGCCCTGTAATGCCCATTGTTTCTCTACACTAAGAGAACTTCTCAGAGTTCATAGGTTTGGTCAATGCATCTGCATTATTCTTCAAAGTGTCCACCTTTACCAAAAACAATTTTTTTTCTTCTATCATATCCCTCAAAAAGTGATACTGAACATCAATTTACTTTGTCTTTGAATGGTAAGCAGGGTTCTTTGGCAAGAAAATTGCACTTTGTGTGTGAAATTTTATCCTTATAGCTCCATGTACTAACCCGATACTTGAAAACAATCTCTGCAACCAAACTAGTTCCTTGCTTGCATGAGTGGCTACTCTGTAGTTTGCATCTGTAGTTGATAGTGCCACTACAAATTGTTTCTTACTCATCCAATTGACTGCACCTTCAAATAGGTTAAACACATACCCACTTGTAGATCTTCTCTGATCCAAATCTCCAGCTCAATCTACATCAACAAAGCCACAAATATCCAAAACTTTGTCCAATTCTGGTCTTCCTTGGTAGCATAAACCATAATCACTAGTGCCATGCAAATACCTGATAAGTCGCTTCACTGCGGCCCAATGTTCCTTCCCTGGTTTTGACATAAACCTGCTCAATACTCCCACTACATGTGCAATGTCTGGTCTAGTGTAAACCATCACATACATGAGGCTACTGACTACACTTCCATATGGAACATTGGTATATCAACTTTCTGTTCTAGTGCCTTGGGACACTATTTAGTGGATAACTTTACACCTACAAGAATAGGAACCTTCACCGATTTACTATCCTACATATTAAACCTCTACAATATTGTCTCGACATACTTCCTCTGGTTTAACTAGAGCTTCCTCCTTTCCCTATCTCTTTTAATTTCCATGCCCAAAATATAGTTTGCAACTCCAATATCTTTCATGTCAAATTTGGAGGACAATTGGGTCTTCAAATCCTGGATAATTTCTTTGTCATTTCCAACTAGCAACATGTCATCCACATACAAGACCAGATAAATAACACAGTCGCCAATTAATTTAAACTACACACAATTATCTGCTTTCCTTTTGGTGAAGCCAAGTCCCCATATAAATGTATCAAATTTCTTACCCTTCACTAGAAAGCCTTCAGGTTGCTCCATGTAGATCTCCTCTTCTAGATTCCCTGTGAAGAAACGTTGTCTTCACATCCATTTGTTCTACCTAAAAATCAAAAGTAGCAGTAACAGATAAAAGCAATCTAATAGAAGCTACCTTGGCAATAGGCGAAAAAATATCACCAAAATCAATTCTCGACACCTAGGAATAGCCTTTTGCTACCAAACAAGCTTTGTATTTCTCCACCTTTCCTTCTGCATTTTTCTTCTTCTTGAACACAGATTTTCTTCTAATGGGTTTCCTTCCAGCAAGCAAATCCGCCAGATCCCAAGCCATATTTTTGTGCAAAGATGCCATTTCATCAACCATGGCCTCTTTGCAACATTTGCCATCCTCTCAATCTACTGCTTCCTTCACAGTTATGGGATCATCATCTGTAATAGATAAAGAAAATTTTGAATAGAAAGTAGATGGACTATACCTTTCTGGCTTCCTTATTTCTCAAACTATTCTTCTCACACCTGGAGTTTGTGGCTCTTCATCTTCTGGCTCCTCTTCTACTATAGTGTTTGATTCTTCCTCAAGATCAAACTCCATTTTCTTAGGTTCCTTTGAGAAGACTTCATGTTTAATAACTTCTTTCACCTCTCTGCACGCCACATCTCAGTTGTACACAACTTTCCTTATTACAAGGTTCCATACCTCATAACCCTTTAAACCATCCTTATATCCAATAAGGATGTACTTTTCAAATTTACTATCCAACTTTGTTTTTTTCTCCTTTGGAACATGTACATATTCATCACATCCAAATACCCTCAGATGTGAAAGAGCGAGATTCTTACCAGTCCATACCTCTTGTGAGTCTTATCCTCCAATGTTGATGAAGGTGATCTGTTGATCAGGTAACATGTCTCCACCGCCTCTTCCCAAAATTCTTTTCCTAACCCGACACCACTGAACATGCTTATTTCCCTTTCCAACAACGTCTTGTTCATTCTTTTTGTAGCTCCATTTCGCTCAGGTTTGTATGTAGTAGTCTTTTGTTGTTCTATATCATACTTCTTACAGAATTCTTCAAATTCCTTGCTGCAAAACTCTTCACCACTATCCATCCATGGCACCTTTATCTTCTTCTCTGTCTTTTTTTCCACCAGAGCCTTAAATTCATTAAACCTATCAAAGACTTCATATTTCTTCATGAGGAATAAATGATACATACTACAGAGACTTACCTAGTGATGGAACCTTCACAGTTCCAAACATATCACTATGCATAAGCTCTAATATCTATTTTTCCCTCTTACCAACAGAGTGTAAACTCACCCAATTTTTCTTCCCATATACGTACTTTTCACATAAATCAAAATCCAAAGAGTTGTTATTCATACCTTATACCATATATTTACCATGAAGTATTCGAAGGCCCTTCTCTCCAATATGTCCAAGACTTTGATACCATAGCGTGGTCTTTCTCCAGAGACCACCAGATTTTCTACTACACCTTGACGAACCACAGAACTGTTGCACACATCAACAACAATGCTACCTTGTAGCTTGTACAAAGTTCCAATCCAAACTCCCCGCATCAATACCAGCGCTCCCCAAACCATCTTGCAGATATCTTTGTCGAACACTATTTTTACACCTGCATCATCCAACTTTCTTACAAAAATCATATTTCTAGCCAATGTAGGAATATGTAGAACACCTAAAAGTGTTCTAACCCTTCTGCCTTGAAAATTCAACTTTACTATTCCACGACCAATGATTCTAGCCTTCCTGTCATGTCCCAAGAAGACATCACCACCATCATATTTCTCATACTTGCAAAACCACTATCTATGGGGAGTGAAGTGAAAGGATGCAGCTGAGTCAATCAATCATGCCTCATGAAATACATGTGTACCTGAAGAATACATGTACACGTCCCCACCTTCATTAGAGGTGGTTTTCACCTCTGCAGAAGGAGCATCATTAGATCCCTTTCCTTTGCTAGGAACTTTAGATTTACAGTCCCTTTTCTAGTGCCCTTCCTTTGCGTATTTCCAGCACACCACCTTTACACGTTTCCTTCGAGATTTAGATCTCCCTCTAGATTTAGATCTCGCACTCAATGACTTATTTTTACTTTTGTTCCGGGACCGTCCTCGTATAGACGAGGTATCACCATTCTGGATCTCCATATTTTTTTGTCTCATCTCCTCCTTCAGCAAGGATGACACTATTTTGTCAAACCGCAAGGTAGTTGCATTCAAGGAAACTTTTAGGGGCTAATATTCACCCAAGGGCTAATTTTCTATAATTTTTCCGATAAAGGATTTTCTAATTTCCATTCTTTTGTAAAAATTATTCGCCCAAATTTTATAGAATGAAATTATTTTACCCTAAAAATCGTGAAAAAATTATATATAGACTATATAAAAATATTATAAATTTGATTTTTTTACAAAAATATCTCCAAACATTTTATAGATTTCATATTATGGACTAGTGGGATTTGCCAAGGTTTCAAATCTTAAAGATAAATTTCCATCCTTAAAATTTTCCTTGGAAATTGCATTCCTACCTATTTCAATAACCAAACTATCCCACGAATTCGGTAGAGAACACAACAAACTGATGCACTTTTCTTCATCTGAAATTTTAATATCAACAGATAATAACTCACTTACCACAATATTAAATGCATTTAGATGCTCTATCACTAAGTCTCCATCTCGCATCCTCATTTTATATATATTTTTCTTTAGGAACAATTTATTCACTTATTCACCATAGAATTATATTGGTATAAAATCCCTAACTTGTCCCATAAAGCCTTCGATATAGCTTCCCCTAATACATTCAACAACATTGAATCCAAGACACATAATCGTATTGTGCTCTTTGCGTTCCAATCCAACTTCACCCATTCTTTATCAGACACTCCCCTTGTTTTAGTACCCGTATCTACCAGGATCCACTAAAATTCATCCATTAAATTTATCGATCTCTATATTTCCATTACGCGCCATGTTCTTTCACAACCACAATCGATCCCACAGATCTCCCAATGAACAGGGTCTACCACAGGCTCGAGCGAAACCTCTCAACAATGAAGGCATCCCCTTGAAGCCAAAACAACTCTGATATAAAATGTAGGTTTTAATCTAATACAGGAATTACCTGCATATGAATTCTAAAACACAATAAATGAAAAATGCAAGAGCATAACACATAAAACACATTACAAAGAGATTGTTCCCTAGGCCCCAAAATTGGGACTACAAGATTGATTGTTTATTATGTTCCTTTCAATGTTACAATACACATTTATACATGCCGAAGCATCCAATATCATGGACTGAAAACCATCGCGGCCAAAACCATGTGCGAAAACCATGCACAAAACCACAGGTAGGTCCGCCCACCTAATATAGGGTCCAAAAAAAATTCCCTGAGGCGTTGTCCCGAACACCGTAGAGGGGTGCTACCTGTGCCAATCAAACCCCCTGCCATCCCTTCCATTGTGCAATCGATGCAACAAGGTGGGAGCTCTGCCCCCTCCCCTCTAACCCCCCGATTAACTAGGGGAGCTATTCATGGAAAGATTATAACACAACCCAACAATAATTAGATCTTAAAGTGAGAAGGTTGAATGTGGGTTGTATTATGAGGGTTTTAACATATTTATTTTTGTTTTACTACTTAGGTCTTGATTTGTTTTAGTATGGTCCAATTTTAAAATAATTCAAAGGATCAAGAGTTATAGCCAAAATCAAACATTATATTATATATATTATATATATATTCAAAAGCATACTTAGTAATGTGTTAAGTTTCATTAACCATGAAATATGTGTTCAACTTCATTGGCAATGAAAGTGTAGAGAATATATAGAGTCATAGTTTAAAATCAGGAACTTGTGAAAAAGAAAGTGTTATTGATTTATATTCACCAAACAAAGGGGTTTTTCAAACCAAAGTGGCCACCTCATCCACCATGTAATTAGAAAAGGTGTTTTCGTAAATATTTTGGGAAATTAATAACAATCTTGCATTAACACAGATCCTATATAAATGTGCATGCATTGTAGAATGTGCACCCCTTATATAAGAGGCACATGTTTCATAATGTGCATCAGCCCTTTTCCCATCTTCTTCCTTGTCTCTCTATCTCTCCATCCCCCCGCCCCCCACACTGTACTGCCTTTTACATTATTTTCCATCTACTTATCTACTTTTCTCTTTGTTATGTCTCTCTCCTATATCAAAATTTTTTCCCCCTTCAATAATCCCCCTTTTTTCTCCCTAACTTCTCCCCCCCCCCCTCTCTCTCTTTTTCCCTATAATTTTCTCACTCCCACATCTTTCCCTCCTCTCTCCCTTAGCCTCTCTTTCCCCCCTTCCTTTGTTCCTTTCTTTATCTCTCTGTCCCCATGTTTTCCTATTTCTACCTTGACCAACCCCCCCCTCTCTCTCTTTATATCAATATCTATATATATATCTATATCTATATATTCCTCACCCCATCTATCTTCCTAACCCCCAACTCTCCCTCCAACCCATTCCCCATTTTTCATCCTTTTCACTCTGCTTATCCCTTTCTCTCTTTGTTCTTAAATCTCCCTCCTATATCACTCTCTCCCTCTCCATTTCACTATTCCTCCCATTTTATCTCTATGAACTTGATATGGCTCCTTTTTATCTATATGTCCCTTTCCTTATTTCACTCTCTCTCTCTCTCTCTCTCTCTCTCTCTCTCTCTTCCTTCCCTTACCTCTGTCTCCCCTTTTTTATGAATCCCTTGTATATCCCATCCCCCACTCTCTCTCTTATCTCTATTTCTCTTTATCCCTATAAGCATCCCAATTCTCAACCTATTTATATCTCTCCATTATCTTTATCATTCTTTCTATCTCTCTCTCCCTTTCCCTATTTATTGTATCTCTTTCATTTCCGAAGATGTATTTCTCTATCATCGTATGCTTGTTCCTCCTCTCTCTTGCCTTATGTCTCCCTCTTTATGTAACCCCCTATATTTCCCTATTACCATGTCTCCATCTGTTTCTTTCTTTTTGTCTCTCCCTTTTCTTGTTCACCCTTGTATGTCTCCCAATATATCCCTCTCTCTCTCTCTCCCCCACATTGTATGTCCCCATCCTATATATATCCCACTTATATGACTCCACCAACATCGCTCTCTCTTTCCCACCATGACATCTCTCTCATTCTCTCTCTCTCTCCATTTATTTTTCCCTTCATGTCACTTTCCCTCTATGTACCATTGCCTCCCTCCCTTACTCCTCCCCCTTATTTTTCTCCCTCTATTCGTGTTGGGTCCCTGTAATACTAGTGATTACCCAATTACTATTGTAGTTATACCCCTTATTAATATTGGTGTGCCCCTATTGCCCCCATATTTTTATTACTGTGCCCCATAGAATCCCTCTATTGTTGTTTTTGTGGCTTTATATTATTATTGTTAGGTCGGCTGGTTTATATTGTGACTCCTTAGACTCCTATATATAGAAAGTTGATTTTGTCACTTGAATCATCCAAGAATTGTTCATTTATGTAATGTAAAGGAGGTTTCCCCTTCGAAGAGGCTGAATTCTAAGGCGTTGATCTATATTTTCTATCTTTTGTTGAGCTTGTTTCATAACATTTGGTATCAGAGCTTTGGATTCTAGGGTTTCTCTGCTCCAAACAGGTCATAGTGGCATTTTCGCTATAAATTTTTTATGTGACGTTTCAGAAGTCGCAAAAAAAATCCATTTGAGAAGAAATCACTCTAAACCTTGGGTCCGAATTTCAGAGCTTTCCACGTGATATTGGCAGAGATATGATCTGAGGAAGTTGGTCTTTTTGCAGACTCCTCAATTACATTCCAAACAGGTGACCTGGGGAAAATCATGATAACTTTCTCTCTGGGGATCAGATTGAAATTTTGTAAGAAGGTGCAGAAATAGGATGGACTATAGCTTCTTGTATGCATTTTCTAGATCCAAAGGTTGCAACAATGACGCGTGGCACGTTGTACAATTTCGCTCTACTGAACTAGTCTATAATCAAGTCACTGTGGGAGATTTCGCATAACTCTTCCTTGGAGAAACCAATTTGGGTTAGACTTGTGGCATTGGAAAGAGGACATAAAGGGCTACTAAAGACAACAAATTCCGAACTAGATGATCGGAAAGTACAAAGATACATCAGAGGCAATATCAAGCTCCTACAAAGTGAAAAAAGGTGTGTAGATTTTCTTAAATTTTTGCTTAAGCTTGGTTTGAAAATTTATTT
>APFE031039384.1:10089-22416 GCA_000404065.3 Pinus taeda
TTATTAAATGTTATGACACTTGGTTTGGTACTTTATATAATGATAATTAATTTTCATAAATATTTAGATTTGATAAGTGCGCTCTTGATTAAATGTTATGCCACTTGATTTCATACAAGATTTTTTTTTTTATTTTTTATACAATTCAATTTTAAGTACTGTAAAATTACTCCTTTAACGTGAGTAAAACAATTAGAAAATAAAAATTCAAATTTCAAAATTTATTTTTGATTTTCAAAATATTTAATTTTTCGAAATTTTAATTAGCTTTATAAAATCTATTTAAAATTTCCAAAACTAATTAAAAGTCATTTTTTTACTTAAAGTAAAAAATATCCTGCCAACATAAACATAACAAAAGAAGGCTATTGGAGACATTTATGGGGAATAAGTAGGAATACATTTGAAGAGTGAAACGTATGGGAGGAAGGCAGTCCACGTGGAGAGTGGGTCCTTCCTCATTTTATTAATAAAACATTTCGAGGCCCTCTCACTTTAATGTTTTTGTTAGAAATTTTTTCAGCTTCTCCTACTATTCTATGTTATCTTGAGTCTGATTATCTCGCGAGAAATTGAAAGAGCATATATGAGACCTCCCGTATCAAGGTCATCAAATTTTAATTTTAATTTTTTATTATAATTATATATAAGTTTTGGTTGTTTCTATAGGATATTTTAAATAAATAAAATTTTAATTATTTTAATAATTAATAAAGAAATTAATTAAATAAATAATATTTATATTATTAAATTTATGAAATTAAAAGTAAATATATTTTTACAAATTATAAATCAAAGTGATAAAAGTCAACTATTTTTTATTAAGTTTAATTTCCAAACCGTAAGTCTAAATAACGTGAAACTTGAACCGTTAGAAAGTTGGTGATAAAACCTACACAATGAAGTAGTCAAACAAAAATTCAAGAAAAATGAAAATCTCATAAAATTAGCAAAATCAGAGCATTAAAGGAGTGATATGACCAAAATTTACATAAAGTGTCTCCATAATAAATTTCGAAAATTATGAAGATTGTTGTGGCCACAACACCACCCGATTCTTCATCATCGAAAGACACTATTAAGCATGTGATGCTTTTTTTACCTTTCTTGGCTATCTAACTTTAGAACAATGGATATTTCAATATCCCCAACTTTTTATTTGATTTAGATATAGAATGAAAAAATTGCATGTTTGTCTATACTAAAAATATTAGAGGCTGAAGAGACTGAATACATTGATGCCTCACACTCGATGAGAAATCTAAATGTGTGGTAAAACTTTGTGTGGAATTTTGATCCATGAGCCATATAATAGAGCCTTATCACAATTTCGAGGAAGTTCGACGAAGCTAGCTAAAACCCATCCAAAACTAGAATTCAGACATTAATCGTGACTGACAATTCACACCCACTTGCTTCGCCAAAATGGAATGTAGCAATGATTTTTTCTCACAAAAAATTAGGCAAAAGGCATAAGGAAAAATACAAAAGTTGATAGCTAAATTTAACTTCATTTAGCGATATGGATAAATACTAATTTTAATGTTTTAATGGCGAAATGATAGGAGGTGTCGAGCTCGAATTTTTTTGAATAAGAGAGCCGCGGAGGAGGGTGACACCACCCTCCAGAGCTTCATGTGTCCATCGCCATAACATTTTTTGAAAAATAACATGGGAAGCAATTTAATTTTTTAGAAATAAAGCCTTTATTTTTCATGTTTTTAATTAGGAAAAATAATATTGATTTTTAATCAGCAATACAAATAAGAGGATGAACAATCTGGACCTTGATTTCGATATTGTATTGTGCATTCACTTTTTTTGTCATTTTCTATTTTACCAACGATATGTCACAAAAGAGACAACAATAGGTCTAAATGCAAATAAAATAGGAGGAGAAATTTCGATGAGCCTGAACATTGTTTCTTCAACTAAGAAGAAGGGCATACATCCTTATTAGTATTATTCTCTGATACATTGATTTTGGATTTTCTTCATAAATGATTTGCAAAGACAACTTTCGCTCGGTCAACATAGACACAACTGCTCCAAAATAAAGGACTATTCCTCCTAGGCACCATGACATATCAGTAATACGGGATGAGTCCCTTTACATCTCAATGCTCCTCATAGCTTAAATGGAGCCATCACCATTCTAGGACCCTCAAGATCAACGACACACAATCATTTCCCAATTCATATGTAATTCTAGATCTTTATGTTGAAGAGTTGTCATTAGTGAATTTTGTTATTTCACATTAGGCAAAAGAGCTTAAGAGAAGAGCACGATTTCACTTGCATTGGCTCAATTGGTGCACATATTTAACTCGAGGCCATGAACCGATGTTGCTCTTCACAAGTTGGAAGTGTATCTGGGAAGTTGCATAGTGCGCTTTGAGATATATCCATTTTATAACCAATGTAGCTACTTGCTATGAGGAAGAAGCAACCTCAACTCACGTACTATTTTCTTTCAAATAAATAAAGGTCTACAATTCACATAAGGATAGCCCTTATTATGTAGTTGAACTTAACTCTTCTTCATTATCGTTTCTCTTGTTTGTATGCCTCTATTGAATGTGGGATCTATTAATTGAAATATAACAATAAAATGCTTATTCTAAATATATTTCTAGATTTAGTAGAGTATATTTTCCAGTATAGTAAATACATATCAAGGGATATTAAAATTCATATGTTGATGATCGTATTGGAAAACATAAGGAAGCTTTCAAATGGGTAGCTAGGATGTTTCATTTTCCTCGTCATGTATTTGTTTCTAATTATTGTATGTGTTGTGTTGCTAAAAAATTAACCTAAATTATTCTAGGGAGTGGTTGGTCACCTGCCTTTTTACCTTCGATTAGATGTGTGCAGATCAAGTCGAGTGAGCCCGGTTGCCTTAATAAGCAGTGGAATCTCATGCTACTATGAATATTTCACAACTTGTGGAGGTGGAGGAAATAACACTAGCAACATAGTAGAAGTCCAAGTTGCTCCCGTGGCTGACTATTGAAGTGACATAGTTGTATTATTTAGCTAAAGGTTTAGATCGTTTGGCATTAATTAATTAGTGGATTTTATTATTTCACATTAGAAAAAAATAGCTTAAGAGAAAAGCATGATTTCACTTGCATTGGCTCAACTGGTGCACATATTTAATTAGAGAGTTGAAGGTGATTTGTCCCAATCGGCTATTAAGGAAGCAAGTACAACATCTATGCCGAGATAAATTCCTCTTCGTGTTTCCAAGCAAAGATTTCCCTTGAATTTTCATTAGGGATTTCATAAGTTTAGAATAAACTACATTTCGTGATTGTTCACCAACTGTTAATTTGGCAGCTTAAGGACAAATTCCCTCCTTTAGGAAATCTTCCTCATCAAGAAAGACCCCTCCTAACCCCTTGGAAGAATTTAATTTGTTAAGGAAAAATATGTTTTTGATATGGAAACCCACATATGCACAAAATTATAAGTTGGCCATAAAAGGAAATTGGACACCCTTGGACGGCTATAAATACAAGTCAAGTGACCCTCATTTGGAGTTTATTATCAAGCTTTTTCTTCTTCTCTCTTCTTTGGTTTGGCTCGCACACGTTTGAAGTTGGTTCACAGAGATTGGTTCGTACAAGTCAGAGATTGCATGGTTTGGAGCTCGAACAAGTGGATTAGGGTTTTTGGTTCGCAACCGCAAGGTTGTCACAAGAAGTTTTTGGTTTTAGACCTATCTTTGTGCATCCAGGACGCTTCAACCGCACACATGATCACTTGCTTTGTGCGGTCAAGACCTAGGGTTTCAAGTGAGAGTTGACTGTAGATTTCAACAGTGGACTGCAAATGTTGACAATTGACTGTAAGATTTTGAATCATGATTTTGATCAGTATGGTTTGGTTCATCTCTAGGATATTGAGTGGTTGGTTTTGCTGGATAGTTTTGTGATTGAAGAAATTGGAATATTGTACTCTCTCTTTGCTGAACATTTTATGACAATCTAATAATAAGAAGAATTTGAAAGGCTTTTCCCCCTTGTGGGGTTTTTCCCTGGTCTCTGACTAATCCTGGTGTCTCTATGTGTGACTGCTTTTCTTCTATTGTTCCTTTATGTTATGTTGGGTTGTTGATGATGATATTGCTCTTTCTACATACTTACATATGTTGCTAATGATGTTATAATGTTGTGGGGTGAATTCAATATGTAAATAACAAAATGCAATTATCTAAAGCAAAGAAAAATATAGCCCTAAGAAAAATTAACACCAACTTCAACGTTGCCCAACAACTTATCTTTTCTTAAAGGTTATGTTTGTGGCAATGTCATGTGTTGGGTGGTTATGTTAAAAAAATTGATTATGAGATTCACATTATGTTTAAATAAATTATGTAAATAGAAGTATCAACTTTCATGTTGGGTTGCAGTTTTCTTCTTATATTTTTCTTCATGGTTGTTTTACAAGTTATGGCGATGTATTGTGCTTGGTGGTTGCATTAGATGTTAGCCATTATGATATTTTCATTATGTTTAAATATTAAACTTCTCTTCAGTAAATGAAGGTTGATGCCATGAAGCCTCAACGTTTTGATATGTAATCAAGTTAATAATGCTTAGTCATAGTTAATAATCAAGGTAGTTGTTAGTTAGGGTAAGTTCTGCACTCAAACAAAGCTCCACACTCTCGCACGAGTTCTGAGAAAAAAACTAGAGTTTGGAATCTTTAGTGCAAAAGAAGTTGACTGTGTGAGAGTGTAGAGAAATGTGTTTTCTCTACACTAACGCACAATCTACTCTCTTCACTCAAACACAACTACAAACTCCTTCATGTGTTCTGAGAAAAAATATAGAGTTTGGAGTCTGTAGTATGGAAGAAGTTGATTATGCTAGAGCATGGAGAAATGTGTTTTCTCCACACTCACACACGATCAACTTCTTCCGCACTAAAGACTCTGCACACTAGATTTTCTCTCTGCATGTGAATGAGTGTGTAGAAAGACTATCATGACGACGAATACCACAAGAGTCGATACTCATTTCCCCCTAGTATTACATAGATTCTCCAGCCACAGCATTGGCTCTCTAGCTCCACCGAAATTCGACACGCAGAGAAGTAATACTTGCAGCCACTACTTCTCATGCATTTGATTCAAGCAGGAGTCAATGGCCTATCGAGTGCATCTTGAAATGATATATTACATTGGTACACATCTAAATTCATGTTCTCTTCACCCAAAATGTAGAATGGGGTGTCTCTAGGTTATGAAAGCGATATCTGAAAATTGCAGTTCTTGTCCCCGGTAATAACGAACTTGTAAGGACTATCAAACCTTAACATAATGTAACTCTAGCCATGAATCTCAATATATGAACTTCAGTTCTACACACTGTTGATTTGAAAGTTAGGGTGACCACATCCACGATTTCCTAGACCAAAAGGATATGTAATATTTTCAGTCTCACATTTACCACTATTTTGGCAGATTTCATAGTACGTGTCCCAACATAACATGCAGGGGAATAGAGAGGCACAACAGGCAGTAACGATAAGGAAGAATAAGTGTGGAGGCAGGGAAGGAAGGAAGAATAAGTGTGGAGGCAGGGAAGGAAGAAAGTGAACAATATATAATTCCATCAGGGGAAGACGAGTTGATAAACATAACATCGACATTGGGAAAACAATAATGATCCACCCACAACAACATATTTCCCAACAATGAAGCATAAGTAGCGTCAAATAATTCAATATTGTATATAAAATATATATGAAATTGGGGCTGGACAAATGGATATGACGAAAGAACAAGTGATGACTAACAAGAAACTCGCCTAGTTCGATGCGACTCTAGGCTAGTGAATTGAGTGGACAACTGGGGGAGGGGTGGGCAGGAATCACCTCGATTATTCATGACTAGTTGATTAGTACAAGCAGCTATTCAATTGGAAGTACGATAAAGTGAGTGTTTAACCAACAACTAGATAAACATCCTCCTTCTTTCCGTTTGTGAATATTTGTTTCTTTAACGTGAATATTGTTTTTATTGATTGCTCTTCCTATTCATTATTAACGGGAGTCCAGAAGGGAAATATAAGGACAAGGAATATGGGATAGTTAGAGTCCCAACCAAGCAATTGGAAGAAATGAATTTTCTATTACATTTAGGAGACCGATTGAACCATTTATGGTGTTTTCATTAGGCCCCAGATCACTACGCATTGTATTATCAGAGGTGGTATAAATGGGTATCAGTGCTTTGCCTCCCATTCGAAGCAACCCCAGATGAATGAATTTGTTCAATTGTGGGTGGTCCATAAATTAATTGGGTCAATAGATAACTTTGGAAGAAAAAATCAATAGAAGATGTTGTGAAGATGTATGAAGTGTGCAAAATCTTTGTCATTGTGTGGAGTGTGGAGAAAACTCCGGACAATGAAAGCTCTTTGCACTCCGCATAGACAAATTCAATGTCTAACTAAACTATGAACATAAATTAAACTTTTGTTATTATAAAAAATGGCTATTAAAATATAAGTAAATGTTATCTACACACATCTTATATAGTACAATGAAAAGTATTTGTGGTGACTCAGGAAGATAAAAAGTTGTTAATAATCTATTCACATTTAAGATTTATATAATTAAACTAACACCACCACACCCATGACACACACTATCTCTTGAATATGAGAGCAAATGGTCCATGCCTATTAGGGATTGGTTCTTGCGTGCCATAAAACTACAACTAACAACTATTTTACATTATGTTAGGGTCGATAGGTTTACATTTGCCGAATGTCTTCAAATTACTTGATGGTTAGTTTTAATAAATCTAACTTAATGTCACCGTCGATGTCTTAAGTTTGAAAGTCACTGTCTAAAACATCGTCATGTGTGTGATCATCAAGATGTTAGGTCGAAAGCATGAAGTTGTTGTGAGTTATTGGGAAACATTGTTAAAATCTTGAGTAATCGAAGCATGGGTTATGTGTTAATAGTGGGTTTGTCATGAGGTTTACATGAGTTAGAGATAGTTGAAAATACCACTGCTCAAAGCAAGATAGTTGTTGAAAACATCACCTTTCTTTTCCCCTCCTAGTCTATTCATTTTTTCCCAAACAGTATAACCTACATCCTACATTTTCCCATTTCCCATCACTCATGTCTTAAATCCCCTACACTATCCCCCTATGCATATGAACATTCCTCACTCATAAAAATGTAATTATCACAACTCCCTCTCCATTTTTCCCCTCAAAAGCTATGATTACGCATTAGGGATGACACTACTCATATAACCCTCCCATTACTCCAAATATTATAATAAACCAAACCTTCTAATGTTTTGAATACCCAAAACATCATATTTTTCAAAGGGGGCCCATGTTGACATCACATTACAAGACAAATTAATGACAAATTTCAAATGGAGTGGACAGACCACCATTTTTTCTCACACAATTGCCTGCATTGTCGATTTTCAGTGTAAATTGATTGAATGAAGTTTCATTTGCAAACTATTTAAGCCAGGAATTGAAGGACATAGTTACACAGAGGTTCAATTTGTAGGAGTGGGTTGTTACGCAGAGCGCTACACATTTGGTTGTTGCACACATAACGCACGCAATTGTTGCACAATTTTTTCCCAAAGTCATCTAGCATCAACATAACTCGTTCTTGGCTTTTTAGAGGTAGGGTCATGCCACTTAGCTTTAGAACCCTTTTATTGCATGTTTTGAATGTGTAGCTATGATTAGTTGTCAATGTAAAATTGTTACGCATACTTTGTTGTCACACAGACTTTGTTTTCCTTTTAAAATATTTGATTAAGGGGTCATAGGTAAATGATAGCCGATGATGAGCGCTGAGCTAGTGTATGGTTGAGGTTAGTGGAGTTCTGAAACTAACCAGTCACCTTTGAAGTTGTTAATGTACCCTGTCCTCATTGTGCAACATGTCTGTCTTATAAATTGTTGTTTATTGTTGTCCAAAGGCATGTTTGTCATTGTTGTTGCAACAACCCACGTGGTCTCCCAAAAGGACTAGAAGTCCAACCTGTGTACAAAAGCGGCCAATGGATCCTACTGCAAATAAAAGGGGGGGGGGATTGTGTGTATAGAACCCAAGAATTTGGCCCTCATAAACTCAAATCCAACGATTAGGGTTGCTTTCGAGAATGCTGGGTGCGTACATTTCTCTGAGAAGATTCAAACAATGGGTCATCATGTACAGTTAGCTAGTCATTTTGCTTTGAGTTTCAAGGATGGAAAGGTCAGGTTGGGGGACTTGGAGATGGTCATTATAGATAACTCATTTTTTTATGCCACAGACATTCCTTCAGATGGAGAAAAATGGTTCAAAGGGGATGATGCCTCATTATTCACAGAATTTATCAAACCACAGTATAGAAATCAGTTTGATACAACCTTCCCAAGCACTTACCTTCAAGATAATCATATCCAACTTCTTAAAGTCATACAAAGGTATTTTACTTGTGAGGGTAGGTTCAGTCGAGTTTATCAGTATCACCTCAGACTCCTGGTGCATTTTACATCTAAGAAGACCATGAACCTACCTTATTATTTGCTTAAGAGTTTTGGAAGGATGGCAGAGAAAGTCCATCTTAAGAGAGACAATCACGTGTCAAGCTTGTTTCATTTTTCCTTGATTAGAATCCTAGTTATGTTTGAACTTGAGAAAATAAAATTTTCTTGGTCTAGTTTTTTGTCAAATCTTAGTTTATTGTCTCAATTAGATTCCTCACCAATGGAGTTGTGTGAAGAAAAAGAAGAGCCACATAATGAACTAGTGACTAAGATAGTGAAAAAGGTAAATGAAGATGAGCATCTAAGCGAGAAACCAAGAAAGAAATCCAACAAAGGGTTAAGCAAGAAGCAAGGTGCAAAAGGAAAGAAGAAGGACCATGTGTCAGAGGTTCATGTAACAGAGGTCCATGAAGCAGAGTTCCAAACAACAAAGGTTCAGTTAACAACAAAAGAGACAGTGAAGGATGAAAAGTTATTGTTGAAGCCTAGAACTAGGTCGAAGGTGAAGAAGGTGGTTGAGGAGTCAATTCCTCAGATAGTTGATTTTACCCCAGAGAACAAGCAAGAAGAAAATGTTAAAGAGACTGAAATAGCCCAGGCAAAGGAAGAGGATCCAAAGATAGCTAAAATGAAAGATGCATTTGCCAAGTCACAACTAGAAATAGAATTTTTGAAGAGACAAAACCGAGATCTTAGAGAGGCAGCTATACAAGTAGCTCGGCAAAAACCAAAACCTATTGTACAAGCTAAGGGTAAGAAGGTGGTTGTGGAGTCATTCCTAAAACCAAGTGATGAGAATAAACAAGAAAATGAGGATACTAAGTTTGTGTTAAGGCCTAGAACTAGGTCAAAAACCAAACCAAGTATTAAGAAAGCAATTGAAGGTATCGTCGAAATTGATGACGTCTTAGAAAACAAACAAAAACAAGATGTCAAGGAAGAAATAGATTTTCAAATGAAAGAGGTAGATGATGAGGTTGATAGGTTGAAGGACGCCCTCACAAAAGTACAGTTGAATATGGTCTTTCTAAAGAAACAAGATAAAGAGTTTCAATATAGTGTTGCACAAGAAACTAAGGTAAAGGGAAATAACCAAAAACACCTCTCAAGCCCACTGCACTGGATAAAGGAAAACAAGTGATTGATGCAGAGTAAGAGGAGGAGCCAAAGTTAAAAACTAGAAGACCCTTTACCAGAGCATTAAAAATCAAGCAAGGATGGGTGCAACAAATGAAACAAAGAGCTCAATCTCCTGATAAAGTAGATTTTGATCAGTGGAGAGAATATCATAGGTACCTAGAAGAGCTTGAGGAATGCCAGATGCAGGTTTTGAAAATTTTATAGCACAATGAGGACTACAATAAGGTTGTTAATCAGTTGATTCTAGATGCTGACAAAGAAGTGCTACAAGCTAGTAAAGCACTTGATAGAGAAAAATATTTTGTTAAGTGGACTATTCTTGTGAGAAAGCAAGTCAAATAGTATTACATAAGAAATATGGTTATGAAACAAAGGGTGAGGATAATGAAGCAAAAGTTATCAAAGGCATGGAGATTGATTAAAAAATACAAGGAATCTTTTGGAGTACCTACACCTAGCAATGTGCCTAGGCCTAGGACTAAAACTCAACCACAATCAAAGCCTTCTCAACCAGTATCATTTGGAGAAAAAGATCCATCACTCAATGGCATTAGAGTCAAAGCATCCACCAACACATCCTCATCCAACAAAAGAAAGAGGAGGTAACATGTTATTTGTTAAGTTTTGAAATTTTGATGATGGCTGAAGACTATTGGTGTTGCGTAGTAGAAATTCTTTTTGTCTTTCATAGTCTATAAATATCATTTTGTTGGAATTCTGAAGTGATCCTGGGTATTTTGAAAGTGTTGGTATACGGCCAGTTTATTGTATGAAGTTTTGATGGCGGGAAAGAGGCATAGTAATGAATTTAAAAATTATATTACACAAATTTTGCACAGCTGCTACGCACATGCTGTGTACAGGTTTACATGTGTTTTTCCGATGCCATTGGTCAAGAGGAGGGTGGTTCAACGTGTTATTGAGTTAGAGGATGAGTCATCATTGAGTCATCAGCCAGGTGTTCGATTGTGTGGAAATTTATGCCAACAAGGCGTGCTACCTAGTTGCTGCGCAATGTTGATCCGAAGACTTTATGTTTTTTCTTATTTTTATGTAAAAATTATGGTTTGATGTTTCGGAGGACTAATAGGACTTTGGATAACTTTTATGATAAGATAATATGATAAGATGTTGTCAAGTTGTTTTTTGTTTTTTGTTTTTCGATCAAAGAAAAAACTTTAAAGTATGTTAAATTTTCCTCTTTTATGTTTAATCCAATCCACTTCATGGAAAAGAGATGCTTTGCATCTAGAGATGGTATTTTGAATGTTGTACTGGCCATTTAATGCCAATGTTTGGAAGAAAGAAAGGGTTGGATAGTATTGCGAACTGGATTTTCAGAGACTTGTGTAATATGATCTTGTTTCTCATGAATAAATGTGCTTATTGCTCAGTTGTTCTAGTGAACATTTGCAAAGATACTTGCGGTATTGTGTTTCAGATTTGTTTCCTTCTTGTGTAATACTTATATTATTCAATTTCTTCTCCAACCCTTTAATTTATGGGTATAATGATTCAGTTTTGTTAGAATTCATTCTCGTTTTCTCTAATTAAGTTGCATCAAACGTTTCAGTTGCAAATGAAACACGTTATACCTTTATTCTCTATTTTTTTCTTAATACTTAGTCACGAATATGTAACATCAAAGGCTCATCTGTTATGTCACAAGCGAATGAGTATCGTTTATGTTTATCTTCCACCATACTACGATTTGTTTCCTTTATCTGAAGTATGTGCCAGACAAGCCTTTGTGTGTGTAATTGGATGTTATATGCATAAGCATCATAAGCTAGTAGTTTTCTGATCACAGATATTCATTTTCCAGTAACTTTCATTTATTTCCAACGAACATTTTAAAATCCCTTCAAATATGGTCTTTGTGTGCCTTATAATTTCAAAGTCTTCAGTTTTTTTAAGAGAGTGAGCCCCCTCCAGCTAGAAAAAACCAGTTTCTAGCTAGAAGTGGTTTGTGGTTGCCTTTGTGGCCCCTTCCTCAACCTAGAGGGATTCATAGAGTGCTAACACATTACATAGTCACCCTAGTTTTCACGGTGCCAATAATTATATAGTTCACAACATTTATCTACTAGTAGAAACCTCATGAACTTCTTGGATTTCAATGTTATCCCCCTCTCCCCCATGTGACAGACCCGAAAAATTGGGCAGAGTAGTAGAAATGTTAGGCATAACAACACCATTGTCATAACACTCACCAACTGACTGGCCACTCAAAAAAATAGTTTTTTGTTTTTTGTTTTTTTTTTTTTTTTTTTTTATGCATTGAGAAATACCAAAGATAAAATGCCCTCCACCAGGGGAATTATGTCCTATCAGAGCTCGCTTAGCCAATTGAAAATTAGAAGAACTATTTTTAGAAAATTAGAAAATTATTTTTGAATTCACGAAAAAAAAGAAAGATTCAACATTTTCCGGAAACTTTGGTTAAAATTGCAAAAACACAACAAAATAATGCAAAATCAATGCACTTTGACTGCAAGACAAATTCTATAGTCCCTAGTGAGGTAGGGACTAATAAAGAGAGATATATCCTAAATTTTCACTCTCCTTCTCTTTATACCATTTTCAATATTTTTTTATATAAAATTTAAAATATCTTGTACTCTTTTTCAACTCTTATAAATGTAGTTTTTTT
>APFE031039387.1:709-17343 GCA_000404065.3 Pinus taeda
GATTTGCCACAAAACCAACACTTTAGCTTACTCTTCTTCCCTTTTGACTTTGAATGTGAGTCGCTCGGCTTCCTGGGGTGTCTTTCTTTCGAACCACCTCTAACCATCATAGCTTCTGATGTAGAGGTTTCGGAATGTGACCTCCTCCTTGTTTCTTCCGATAATAAGGATGCAACTACATCATCAAACTCAATAGTTTCTGATGAACTAAGACTTATAGAAGTAACAAAATGATCCCATGATTCGGGCAACGAGCACAATAAAGTAATAGCTTTATCCTCGGATGGTATTTTTACTTCTATACTTTGTAATTGCACAAGAAGAGTATTAAAAGCATTTAAATGATCAGTAATCGATGTATCTTCCTTCATTCGCAAACCGTACAACTGTCGCTTCAGGAGAATCCTATTGGTTAAGGATTTGGTCATGTACAATTTCTCCAGTTTCGTCCACAAACCAGCAGTTGTTGTCTCCGACACAATATTAAACAGGACATCATCAGCTAGACATAGTCGAATAGCACTAATCGCTCTTTCATCCATCTCGGCCCACTCACTATCTATGATGTTGTAGGGCTATTTGGACTTGCCCAACAACGCCTTTGCCACGCCATGTTGGACAAGCAAATCATGCATCTTCACCTTCCAGATCTCAAAATTATTCTTGCCATTAAACTTCTCAATTGCAAACCGGGAACTCTGAGTTTTTTCCATTTTGTATCAACAAAAAACACAATAATCTCCAATATCCAACTTTAAATACCAGCAATAAAAAAAAACTGCCTATGCCTTTTTGCTTTTGCCAAAAAAAAATTTCCCTGCTTCTGGCTCAAAAAATCTGCAATATTCATGCGCACTTATATGCCTTTGCTTTAAACAAAAAAAAAAAAAAAATTGTCGTGCAAAATTATAGTACAAACATCTCCAGATATTATGAAATTGCAGATACGCTTTAACAATTAATTGAATTCTTGTAGTATGCAAATTATAGTTGTAATTTACTCTGGATCCGCGTATCCGTAAATTCTTTTCACCATATCCATGATAGGAGAATTCCTATCCATTGTCATCTTTGAAAAACTGAACTTCATCAGTTTTCCATTTAAATCGTTGTCAAAAAAACAAAAAAAAAAATGTTTGCACTCGTGCAGCAGGTTAATGTATGTTCCACGCAGCTGTTAATTTACTCTGGCGTGCAGCACATCACTGATCCTCATAAAGGACAGCATAAGAAACCCATCTGGAGTTTATTATGAGCCGCCTAAGCAGCAAGTAGTTTGAATTGTCTACGCTAATAAATTAAAAAAAAAACTATACCAAAAATTCAATAGCTGTCCGGTGTTGTTCCATTGGTAATAATCTTTTAATTTTCAGCGCACAATGTTTCACATGCTCACCACACCAAAAAACATACCAATTCAAACTTTAACATTACCATCTCCATAGATAACATACTTGCGCACGTCTAGGCATAAGGCAAATAATTTGTGCAAAAATTCATATTAAATATCCAACAAATATATGGACATACGTGTGAGGAATGCCTGCTAATTCAATGGCTCATCGAACCTTCTTCTTAATAAATATGATGTTACCTGGTTCCAAACTGTGATCCATACGGTCTCAATTCATCCCAAAATCAGGTGGAAGGAATATCTTTACTCAGCGCAAAATTGCAGGTTCAAACACGCAATATGATGACAGCCGAAATATGCTGAGTCTGCCCAACCATGCTGTAGTGAACTGGCCCGATCCAGAGCTCACCGGAGAGTCTTCACATGCAACGGGCTCGGGACATTGTATACTGGTCTCTTAGCAGCAGCAGTCACGACCACGCATACGCACCCTCCACCAGAGCACTGCCAATCAGTACACATAGCAACGCACAACACCACGCAAGTTATCTCAGCACGTCCAGCACGCAGACTCCAGGACGCCATGCACAGCCACCTCCAACATGCTCTGATAACACTTGTTGGTAGGCAGATGCACAGCTAAACTAAAAAACAAATATAGCAGATAAATAAACCACATCAAGACACAGGAATTAACGTGGTTCACCCAACCAATCTGCGCTACGTCCACACAACATAGGCATCGGCAATTTATTAATCAAACAGGAGATTACATAATAAAAACCTCACAAAACTCTCACCCCTCATAGCAAACAATCCGAATGGTTGCCTGCTATATAGCAAAGAGGATCTAACTGCCTCATAAATCCTCTCCACTCAAATTTAGGATGCATTAACTCCCTCCCAACAAACTGGAGTTAATCTAGCAACAAAATTTCTATTGTTGTCACCTACAGAGATTTTTGCCTATTTTACTCCAAACAGAAAATCTCAACATTAATGAAATGTATTTTTTAATAAAAATTTAAATTTAATGAAATGTTTCCCTGTTTTTTTATTTAATAAAAGAGTGTTATTTAACCTTAATAAAGAATCGCACCTAGGGTTTCATAGCACCTGGTTTTTTTTCTTCAAGGCTCTCAGGGTTGGAATCTCGGTTCGATTGGTCCACTCTGGGGTTCTGGTCCTTCCAGGCCTGTCTCCATCGCGAACCTTCTTCAAAACAATCAGCAGTTTATTGGTCCAACCTCCAGGTTTTCAGGTGGTGAGGATTTTGACATGGGTTTCATCGGGGACCCTCATTTTTTCTAGTCAAGCCAGTATCTTGTTGCCAGATAATAATCGACTACAGACTACTTACCCTTCTGCGCCAAGTCACTTTCAACCGTTGTCCTCGCAGCCCCAAGTTAATACTATTATGTCTGCTCATTTTCACGGTTATCCGATGAAACCTTGTTTTCGTATGCCACCTAGCAAAAGTTCAAATTTTGTCAAGCCTGACATAAAAAAGATTTGGTGCATTCGCCAGAAAATTTTCCCTCGCACAACTCTGGTTTTGGGTGGAGGCATTCGAATGGAGAGGGTTGGGGTTTTGGAATCAACTTCGCTAGTGGATCGGGTTCAGGGTCAGCGGTTTGCTATTCAAACCTTCATGCATGAGTGTTACCAGATGTAGCTTCATTTGTTTAATCCCCTGCCAAGGTGGAAATTCTACATAATGGGTGGATTCATTTGAAATTTTCATGGCAGGACAATTTTGGCATATCAACTCCTCACCGGTTTATTTTTAATTCTGGTCTCCCTTATTCGAAGGACCGTTCAGATGTTGTACCAATTTTTGTTAGTTTTCTAAGTCTCCCTCTAGACAACTGGGTGGATGAGGTCTTCCAAGATTTGGGCAATTGTTTTGGTTCATACTTTGACTAATGATTTATCATATCTCACTTTCGATATTCTATCGATTTCTCGTGCTTTGTGTTGGTGGATCTAAGAGAGGGTCTCCTAGAGGAAATGGGGGAGGCGAATCAAATATATAACAATTGGATTATGAAGGGGTCACTTTTCATTGTCATTGTTGGCTATGGGTATTTGGTTAAAAATTTCCCTATGACACAATCTATTTTGGTGGACGAGGACAACCTATTCTTGGAGGATGTGGGTCTCCCCAATGTCCCCCTTTCTACAATTGTCACCTTAATTGTTCCACTGCATCGCTCTAAAGAGCTGGTTTCAATGGTTGCAACTCCTATTCTGGGCCCCATCACAATGGACAAGGTTGCAACGGCCCCATAGGAGCCCCACATTCCTGGTATCTCTTCTTCTCCTTCTTGTGTTATTTCTAATGTCATCAAACTGGACTCAGTTATAAATCTTAATTTTGGCGCTATTTCTAATATCTTGATACTGCTCCATTCTTCCTCTCTTTTGACTTAGGCCCTCTACAATTTGTCAATCCTTCCTTGTGACCTATCATCTCCTATAATCTCCCTAGCCCAATCCCTTTCCTATATATTGGGAGAGGACTCTTCTTCCTATAATCTTCAGCCTAGACCAAATGGTCATTTTCATTAGCATCTTGACTAGGGGTTAAGGAAAATTCAATCTGCATGTCCAGAGTCACGGAGAAGGGGGAGAAAATCTCACAAAGGAGAAAGCTAAGGTGGATATGGCGACAAATCACCAAGCTTCAATGTCTAGGGTTCTTAAAGAAATTATAACTCCTACTATTCCTTATGAAGATTCTCTATTTCAATTATAGAGGTATAACGAGTCTCCCTAAAAGACTCACGTTGAAACAAATTATTGATTCTAAATCTCTGAGCATAATTTTTCTACAAGAGACACTTGGTCTGGGCATCACTATTGTTTGGATTTTCGGCAAACTGTTGCGGGGTTGGCATTTTTAGTTTACAAATGTCATTGGTCATTTGAGGGGGCTTGGTGGCAGGCTGGCTCAGCTACTCTTTTAGGCTTATAGATTCTTCGAGTACTGAATTGGGGCTTGGGGTGGAATTGTTCTCCAAAGAACTGTCTCATTTTGTCTCTCTACTCAATGTATATGGTACCTTGCTTAATCGGTGTTCTTTTTGGGAGTCCTTTTTCAAAAACTCCCTGGTCAATTTTCCCCATCTTATAATAAGTAGAGACTTCACTATCTCATTGGGCATCGTTGAATCATGGGGGGAACGGTCTAATTCTGACCCCTTGGCAAACTTTTTCCGTGATTCCTTGATCTCTTGTGCCTTGATTGACATAGTCCCTTTAAAACTTTGACCTACTTGGAAAAACAAGAGGACATGATCAATGTGTATAGCCAAACATTTAGACCAATTTCTTATCACAAAGGGGTTTATGGGGCTCATTCAAAATATCAAACAATGGATCAGTTCTCATGTTTTTTCTTATGACTCTCCTATATTTTTAGAATTAAAATGTGATTCACACAAACTTGCATCCCCTTCGAATTGAACTCCTCTTGTTTGAAGGATGCCTCTTCCATTGATATGGTAAATGAGCAGTGGGATCACTTTTTTCCTCTAGTTGGTTGTTTTACTGGGTAGCAGCTCATGAAGAACCTGAAGCAGATCAAGAAAAGAACAAAATAATTGGCTTCTGCAAAGAAGGAATTTGAATCGGTGGACCTCAAGATCATTGAAGATCAAATATGGACATTTTTCTCAACTGCGAATGAGGGTTTTGCCACTGCTGCATCTAAGAGACCAACTTTTCCACTTTGAAAAAAAAGAAGCGCATTTTGGATCTTAGAGAGCTTGAGTAGAATTTAAAGAAGAGGGTAGTCTGCCTAGAATGTGGACATAACAATACCAAATTTTTCCATTCTTTTGATGCAAGGCCACAAAATGGTGAATATTATCTTATCTCTAAAATATTTTTATGGGAGAGATGCCTCCTTTTTCATGATTTTTGCATCAATGGGTGTCAACCTATGTTACCAGAAACGAGAAATGGGAAACGAGAATGGTAAGAGAAACGAAGTTTGGAGGTTTCACATATAAGAAACGAGGAGAGAGAAAAACACAATATTAAAGGTGAACAATATAAACAAAGCATTAATCATAAACCTGCAATGTTTATGCTTACAAAATTGTAAAGAAACATTCATAAATACTGATTTAGTTTTACGAAAGAAATGATAATTTTGTAGATCCAAAAATTTAGCCATCATTAATTCCAAGAAAATAGCAAACATTGATAAGAATAAGAGATCTAAACTATAAATAATTAAACGTATACTTTTGAATATATATGTATCTCTAAAGTCACTTCCAACAATTCATATCAAAATGCAAGTAAACCTAATAATCTAGATTTTCAAGCTCATTTTCTGGAATACTTGTTGAGTTTGAGCCAATTCCAAAAGAATTATTTTGGTCAATAGACTTCATGGTATCATCAAGCATGTCTTCAGCATTGTCTTATGACACCTCAAGTGGAAGCTCATCATTTTCGTCATCTTGGAACCACCATAATCCCACATTCTCGTGGGTCCATTTTTGTATCCTAGTTGTTGTCGAGATAACAAACTTAGATTTGAGTGTACAAACACCAAATCTTGTGCCATTTTTGTGCCTAGGTGATTCCTCTTCGTTGAATGGATGAAAGCATATTCACTTCAATTTCTTTCACATGCAGAAGAACTAGTCACCTATAAAATAAAATCAAAATTATGTTAGCCATAGTCAATTGAAATCTTAAAAGAGAAATAATCCAAAATGAGCTTTAGAATTAATTGTTTAAACCATAAATCAATACATTAAAGGTATTTGATATTGAGAATACCTGTGAAAGCCAATAGATAGCCAATCAATGAAGCAAGGGGGTCCTTATACCATATTGTATCCAGAATTCGATGGGTCCAAGTTGTTGTTTGTTGTATGCACAATCTTCATTTGCAAAGTGGTCTTCTGATCTCAAATACTTTCCTAACTCAAACCGTAAAGCAATGTGATCCTGACGATCGTAACACCTACTTATAAAAGTGTTTCAATTTTGCATCATCTCTACATCTGACAATGGTTTCTTATGAAACCATTTAGGATTGAGTAAGAATGCAATTGAATGAAGAGGGCTATGAAGCATTTTCCACTTTGTCAGACTAAGTTCCCACACTTCATTTCTGGTGTCTTTGTCGATCCTAGAATTTTCATCTTCCATTATGTCATGAAGCTTCTCTCTCATTTGATCCATGCTCTCAAACACATCCCCTAAGTATGGTTGATCACTATCAAATATATGAAGTGTGGAAACAATAGGTGTAATAAGGGTGACAATATCCTCCACTCTTCTCCAAAAGTTCTCTGAAGAAAGACCAATAATAATGTCTTTAACTTGTAGGCCATCCCCAGTATGAGAACCCTTCCACCTTTGCCAATCCATTGATACCACCCTCTCTCTTAAAGATTGATGCATTTTAATAAGGTGTCGAATCATAATGAATGTAGATGCAAATCTAGTCTTGGCACATTGAAGAAGCTGAATTTTTGCTTATTTCCTATAAATTGCTATGGATGTTGCATGACTAACAATAAAGTGTTGTAGCATCTTTACTTCAGTTATAGTTTTATCAACCCATGCAATGTTATTAATATATTTCAGGAGCAAATTCAAGCAATGCACAGAACAAGGAGTCCAAAAAATTGTTGGATATTCATCCTCAATCAACCCACGAGCAAGGACATTGTTTGAGGCACTATCTGTAACAGTTTGAACCATGTTTTAGCTTCCAACCTCCTCTATTGCCTCTTTGAGGAGACCTATTAGATATGGACCATATTTTGTCTTTCTTGTAGTATCATAGGATTTTAAGAACATAACTCCTTTTGGGCTAGAAACCAAAATATTGATAAGGGGACATTGGTTAACATCTGTCCAACCATCTAAGACAATGGAGACCCTAGATTCCTTCCAACTATCTTTAATGACTTGAAGTCTAGCTTCAACTTGAGCCCTCTCTCAAATAACATTGTTGTCCTTATATTTTCATAACTAGGAGGCTTGTAACCTTTAGGAGCATTGTAAACTAAATCCCTTACCATTTTCTTCCAATAAGGAGACCTACAAACATTGAAATATATGCCATTTGCGAAGAAAAAAATTGTCGAATGGATGCATCGAGATTTCCCCTCCCTTTTACATCCCATAAGTTTTGAAGGTGGGAAACAGAAACTTGATGTTGAGAACAAGAGTGTGGACCACCAATTGTCAATCCACTAGGATTGTTGTTAGTTTGAACTAAACCTTCAGCAATATGTCTAAGCTTTTCAAGTTCATTAAATTGCTTAATTAGAGAACTTTCTTTGTTTTAGGTACACTCTAACATAAAGTTTATTGTTCTTTTTTTCCCCATTACAAGTAAATGCCATTGAACTCTTCCTACATTCCTCGATTTTTGTTTTTTACAATAAGGGCACAACCAAACCTTTGAACCAAATGATCCACTTGATTCTCCACTATAAGATTGAGTGCATTTCACAGTTTCCCATAACCTTGCCTCAAAGGCTTTTTTTTCTTCTTGATATTCTTTTCTTTGGATTTTTTTGGATGCCTCTATGGAAGATTTCTGTTGGGAAAGGGGTGGTCTACATTGTGACGTTGATGAACTTTCTTCCATTGTAATGGGAAATGAATGGAATAAAAGAATATGATTCTCCTCTGCAACCAATTTTAATCTGCATAATTTATATTTGAAAATTAGCTACAAAAAATAAAATAAAATAAAAAAAATTGACAACTAATTAGAAAAATATAATTAACTGAAAATTTGAAGAGATAAATTTATTCGCATGTATAATTTGATGTACTATATGATGGATGGTTGCGATGCTTAAGCAATGGAAAAATCATCTACAATGTGCATAGAATACCAAATATGTAGTATTTCATTTCTATGTATCTTGTTTTCAAAATCCAATTATTGAATTTTGAAAGCAATGGGGAGATTAATATCAATTGCCCTAATAATTCTATTTCTTTTTTTTGTTATATATATATTATATATATATTATATAATATATAATATATAATATATATATATATATATATATATATATATATATATATATATTATTGGTTCAAATAAAATTATCTCCATTTGACAAGTGTGGAGTAGCTATCATACTATTTTATACAAAAATATTGTTGAAGCCCTTCTGGGCTAGGGACAAGGCATTCAAAAGTTGTATTTCAAGCTTAGTTTTTCACCATGACTTGTGGAAATCAAAGAGATCATGATAGAGAGAGGGTTGTTTCCCACGCTGCTAAGGCACAGAAGACCAAGGATGGTGACCTTACTCCTCATTCATGAACAATGAAGAGGAGTAGCTAAAGCACTTCAGGAAAAGGCTAGCATATTTTCAAAGGCATACAAGTACAATCTAGATAAGGAATTTATGATTTGAAATATTTCTATACTAGATTTATTAATGATTCTTCTCTTGTTATATTTCTATCTAAATTGTAGTTTGTAGGAGGATTTGATGAAGAAACAATGCATGCTTTTAAGGAATTGAGAAAACTAGCTTGCATCCATGATGAAGAGCAACAAAATCTATAGTTTTCTGGTTTAGCAGCTCAGTAGCCTTCCAAAGAAAACACCTATGATTCTTGAAAGATAATGATGTGTGTAATAAAATATTAAGCTCTATACAAGCACCATGAATTTCAAGAATAAACTGTCTCTCCAATTGAATTTGTTAGTCTGTTCTCATCACAAGGTCATAGGACCAAATCACTGAGAGCACACTACTTTGCATGTGCCAATGTGTCATTCTTCAACCATGTTCATTTGTATTGGACTTTTGAGTCTTGATAACTACAATTTTGGATTATCTCTATGATTATTGGTGCCTTTTATGTCTAGGATGGGCCATGGTGATGGACTGCTTCGAGTGAAATTTTAAGAGGATAGTCCCTGATCGAAAAATTTAGGTGTATTGTGTGCACCTCCCAAGCCACCATGAGAATGTAGGTACCTATTATGCATGGAGTTATATTTCAGCCCTGTGCTTTGCTAAATAAAAATGAAAAAAAAAGTCATGTACATAGCCAATCTCCACTGCCTTCTTTAGTTTCATTCAATTAAAGTAAATAATTGACTAGATGCTAAATGGAATTTTAGCATAGTAAATTTGTTTCACTTAAATTCCTAAAATAATGCATATCATTTTCATCTATTATGTTCTAGAAGCTCTCAAGACTTTGCACAAATTAAATAACTTTTCAAGATTTTCATACAACTTCACAATATAATAGTACAAGCCAGTTGCAAATAATTCTTGTATGTACCTAAAACTTAATCAAAGTCCATGATAAAGACTTTTATGAATACATAATATATAATTGTTATTTATATCATTTCGAACTAGACAATAATCCTTTACCATAAAACTTTATATCTGATAAATTTAGTTTATTACTAATAACAATAAAACGTAATAAAATAAAGATAATAAGAAACTTCTTGTTAAAAGGATCAACATAAAACTTTATATGTGATATGCTTAGTTTATTACTAATAAAAATTAAACATAATAAAATAAAAATAATAAGAAACTTCTTCTTTTAAAAAGGATATATAAATAATTTCTTAAATATTTATATTTTAATTTTTGTGTATTTAAAAGTTAATTTATACGTCCTTTTGAACCTGTTGTTCTATTTTATCCATGAGGGTCTACTTAGTGCTCTGCATAATCCTGAGTAACTAGGCTACACATTCTAAATTAATTATGACACACACATAATGCCTCAGGTTACACATAATCGACGATTATGGACTTAAATTATTCTGGGCATTTTGCAGATATCACTACAACAAAACAGGCAATTTACGTCAGATTTAGCACCAGATTTTAGTGTATTTTTTCTCCCCATTGGGATGATCAGCTTGGCACTAAATCTGGCTCTATTGTACAATTTTTAAAGCGTCCTTTTTTTTTCCGAATTTTGCATCTTTTTTTATGCCACATTTTGCATCATATTTTGCACCAAGATTTGCATTTGGTTTTACAATAGGGTTTGCTTCTAGTTTTGTGCCATTTTTTGCATCTATTTTTGCATTACTTTTTGCTTCCTGTTTTGTGCCATTCTTTGCTTCTTTTTTTTTGTGTCGTAATTTGCATCGAGTTTTACACCATCTTTTGCATCTGATTTAGTGTCTTTTTTGTATCGAATTTGTGCCAATTTTTGCATCTAGTCTTATGCCATTTTTTGCTTCTAATTTTGTACTTATTTTTACATCTATTTTTGCATCAATTTTTCTACCTTTTTTTACACCATTTTTTGCATCTAATTTTGGACCACATGTTGAATCTAATTTAGTGCCAAATTTTTCATCCATTTTTTCACTATTTTTTTCATCCACTGTTTCGTTTCATTTGTCTCCCTTTTTTGCATCCTATTTTGCATCTAATTTTGCATCATTTGTTGCATCCAATTTAACATCATTTTTAACAACATTTCTTGCATCCAATTTTGCATCCTTTTGAGCATCTAAATTTTCACCTTATGTTGGACCATTTGTTCCGTCCACCTTTGAATCCCATTTTGTGTCTAATGTTACGCTCAATTTTGAGCCATTTTTTTCATCTATGTTTGCATTTGTTTTTGCACCAAGTTTTGAATCATTTGTTGCACCTCATTTTGCATCCAAATTTGAGCCATTTTTATGCCCATTTTCACACCATTTTTTCTACTTTTATGTCCAAATTTTCACCATTTTTTATGTCCAATTTTACACCCTTTTTGGTGTCTAATTTTGCATCCTTTTTGGCATCCAAATTTGCATCCTTTTTACTACCACATTTTGTGTCCACATTTGCATCTCATTTTGCACCTAGATTTTAGTCTAAATTTTCATCTAGTTATGCATCATTTTTTTTTTTTAACAAAGTCGGCTATTTTGTATTATAAAAACCAAAGAAGAAGGACTATTACATAATTCTCCGCAGATTGGGCAGGGAGGAAAGAGATCGGGTACGCAGACCCGTTGTCCTCAAAACTGCGATGATTACAAAAAGTAAATAGATGCTTACTGTATTGTCTTACAAAATTGCCACAAAGAAAGCTGAAGTTACAGGTCATATGGGGTTTTCTATGTGAGAGAGAAGTCAGGAAGAGGCTCATTTCGAGCACCACTGGCCTTAGTAGAAGCTTCCGCATGAGAGCTTTGAGTGATAGCTTTGAGCTGTTCAATGGCTTCTTCGAGATGAGAGCATCTTCCTTTGACATTCTCGATCTCTCCCTTCTGTTTTTCTAGCTTTTTCCTCTTGGACCTGTTGTCCGAATCATAATCTTCTTTCAGTTCAGTAAGCTGAGTGCGCAGCCTGTTTATCATGAACGTGTGTGTTTTGCACATGGTGCAATCCTTGCTAAACAACCTGTCGATATTGATGTTAGGAGCTTGAGGAGCTTGCTGGTTTGACTGCTCAGCCATGTTGGAAGAATAAAACCACAAAACCGAAACTGAGTGAGGGGGGGGAAAAGGAAGGATGCTGGACAAAGGGAGAAGACCTCTGTGCTGAAGGAAAAGAGGAGCAGCGATGAAGGGGGCACGATTGGTGAAGAGAAACAACACAGAGAGAATGACAGAGAGCGTAAGAGCAGCGACTGTTGAGTTCGGCGAACAAGAGGGGAGAAGATTTACAGAGGAGGCCCGAGAGAATGAGGGGAGGGAGCGAAACTGAGAGGAGAAATACAGGGGGATGGGGGAGATCTTCCTCGCAGGGAGAAAGGGGATACTGCACAGGTCGACACACAAAAGATTAGAAAATTGAAGATAAACTAGAAAAAGTTTATTGAGGAGAGACAGTATACCCGCAGACAGGACCCTCTGCAGAGGAGCGCGAAGAGCCTTGATCGCACTAAGCTTGGAGGAAACCTTGAGATCAGAGCTATGCAACGAATTCTCCTTGGACTCGGCTGTGAGATGCCAAACACCAAGCCAGCTATATATAGAACCTTGGTGCCTGTCACGAGTCCATCCTGAAGTCTGCAAAGAGTGGATATAGGCGGTGGGGAGATCCATCGAGATCATAGTTCCTTTGATCCAGTTTCTGCTGAGGTGATGGCCCCGAGTGTGCCTGCTGACAAAGTTTACTCTGATCTGGAGATGAGAGCTTTTTTTATTGTCCACGTTTGTCCTTGTCCGCTGATGAAAGATGATATTAATCATGGTCTGACTTGCTGTGGTTTTGGGACTGAGAATGGCTGCGTGAGTCGTCCTCAAGGAGATACCATGATCCATGTGAGCCTGCCTGAGGTGACAAGGGTTGCAGGGAGGGGTGATCCAGTTAAGGAATGAATTCCTCGTACTCCAGTTCATTTTCTTTAACCAATCCAGTTTGTCTCCCTGAAGCTTTGTTGGCCTGTTCGTCCGCTACCTTGTTGTTTTCTCTGAGGATGTGTTTGAAGGAGACACCTCTAATATTCCTTATGTTCTCTGTGATCCTGTCTTTAATTCTGTTGAGGGCTGTTTGTCGAAAGTCTTTGCCTGAAGTCATGGAGGCTATTATATTTGCTGAGTCCCCCAGGATCAGAAGGTTCTGAAGGCCCAGCTTCCTGGCTATGGAGGATCCTAGGAGGAGGCTGTAAGCCTCAGCTTTATTATTTGACATTATTTCGAGACCCCATTCATATTTGACCAGTATTTCCCCTTGAGGGTCTCTGATAATTCCTCCGGCCCCAACTTGGCCTGGGTTGTTCTTTGAGGCACCATCAAAGAACAGGGTTGGCCTATTCTGCTTTTGGATCCAATTTTCCACCTCCTGCTTTGTTCCTCTCAGCTTCCATTCTTGGCCTGCTTGACTGGTACTTGTCTTCTTGTTGGTTCTGGATTCGATTTTAAATTTGCTCACCCATTCATGAACCTTTGAGTCTGATTGAGCCGGGTCCATCTAAGTGTATCCATTTGTTTCTATAGTCTCCGAGATAAGCGCCACTGTCTTGGCTATTGTTTTGATGATGCAGGGTTTCTTATCATTGAAGATGCTGTTGTTTCTAGTGTTCCAGATTTGCCAACAGAGGTTAGAGGGAATGCTGTTCCAGATTCTAAGAGCTTGATTCTTTCCTTTTTTGTTTTGAGGGAAAAGGCTTCTCCAACTTCTTTGAAGATTGGCAATCTAATTAGGAAGATCCCCAGAGGATAAGGGAAAGGCTATTAAGTTCTAGCATTTACGGGCAAAGGAGCATTCTATGAAAAGATGACTACAGGTCTCCTCAGCGTTTTTGCACAGACAGCAGATGGAAGGGCCATGGATACCCTTTTTTCTGAGATTTTCTGCAGTGAGGATGTTACCATGGAGGAGGGTCCAGTTGAACATCTTTACTTTGGGCAGACTTTCAATTCTCCAAACCACTTTGTGAAGAGGCCAATTGTTTGCAGCAGGAGAGTTTTGGAGAGTTTTGTACCCATCTTTCACCGTGTAATTACCACCATTGGGGTCCCAAATGAATTTGTCTTCAATGGTTCTATTGGTGGGGGCAAAGCTGGAGAGGGAGACTTTGAGGTCTGCCCAAGATTTCTCAAGGTTGGGGGGAAGGGCCAGAGATTTCCATCCCTTCCATTCATTTTGGTTCCACTGAGAGATGTCGAAAAGAGTTCTTTGATTTGCCTGATCCATCCATTGTTGAAGGGGCCTATAATTGAGGAGGGCTCCTCTTGCTTCCGTGCCCATAATTCTATCATTCCAGATGCTGGTTTTTTTTCCATTTCCTGGGGCTCTTGAGATGAGAGGTTTAGCTTGGGGAAGGGAATTTTTAATTAGCTTCCAGACAGGGGTGCTGGGTCTGTCAATGATAGTTTCCTCGAGAATATTGCTATTTGCCCCATTTAGATACTTTTTCTTAATGACTTCTGTCCACCAAGAGCCTTTGTCACTGATGATCCTCCAAATCAGCTTGAACCCCATGGCTATGTTTGCTAGCCTAGGGACTCTGATTCCCAGCCCTCCTTTTTCCATTGGGAGAATAACCTTACTCCATTTGACGAGACTGAACTTTTTTGTGTCCTGCTTTCCTCCTTGCCACAGAAAGCTGTGGATTATCAATTCCATATGTTTGTGGATGCTTGCTGGCGCCAGTGTAATAGCAAATTGATAAATTGGGAGAGCTGAGAGTACAACCTTTATAAGGATCGATCTGCCGGCTAAATTTAGCCAATGCATGCCCCAGCTTTGGAGTTTACCTCTCATATTTTCGATCAACTTTATCCATATCTCTGATTTAACATTATCCTTGGCTAGGGGCAGCCCCAGGTATTTGAAGAAAGACCAATTTCCTTGAGCTGGAATTTCCATGATTCTGGAGATTCTCTGAGTGATGTGTCTAGGGACATTCCAGGTGTAGATCATACATTTGTTGTTGTTTAGTTTACCTCCCGAGGCCTGAAGAAAGAGATCCAACACTTCTTTGAACCTTCTAGCCATCAGGCTAGAGGCTCCACCAATTAGAAGGGTGTCATCCGCAAAGAGGGAGTGATTGATCCCTTTAGCTCCTTTGACAATATCAATCCTAGTGATCTCCTTTATTCGTCTTTTGTGCTCAAGATGCAGACTTAGGGTCTCAGCCATGATGATGTAGAGGAAGGGGGAGAGAGGGCAGCCTTGTCTCAAGCCTCGGGAGCTCTTGAAGGCGGAGCAAGGTCTCCCATTGATGAGAGGGGCAGTCCAAATGTCTGAGATGCATTCTATGACTCTGCTGGTGAAAAGATCTGAGATGCCAAATTTCTTCATGACAACCTTCAGAAAAGCGTGATTGACCCTATCGAAGGCATTCACCATGTCAAGCTTGATGATCATGCCCTTTTCATTTCTTGAAATGCTGCTATGAATAGCCTCCTGAATGATAATTACATTGTCCGTTATTTGTCTTCTAGGGACGAAGCCTCCTTGGTTCTCCGAGATGATGGATGGGAGAATGGATTTGAGCCTGTTTGCTAAGATTTTGGAGATGATTTTGTATGAGACGTTGCACAAGGATATTGGGCGAAATCTATCGAAGGTCTGGGGATTAGGATCTTTTGGGATGAGGGCAAGGTGGGTGGATTTTATGCTGCTGCCCATTTTGCACTTGGAGAAGAAATTTTTGACCATTCTGATATAATCTTTTTTAATAATATCCCAATGAGATTTGAAAAAGGCCGCTGTAAAGCCGTCAGGTCCTGGAGCTTTATCAGGCGGCATGCTTTGAAGAGACCATTCAATCTCCTCTGAAGTGATAACATTGTCCAAGTGCGCTCTTTGATTTTCTGATATCTTGTTTTCCAACGGGCTGAGGAATTTGGGATTTTCGAGGTAGCTAGGCTCAGCAGTAAGGAGGGAGTGAAAGTGCCTGGAAGCAGCATTCTTGATCTCTTCTTGATCAGAAAAGACCCTACCTTCCACTGTAATCTTATCAATGTTATTTGCAGCCCGCCTTAGCTTCAGATTGTTGTGAAAAAAGGAAGTGTTTTTGTCCCCCGAGTTGAGCCAAAGGCATCTCGATTTCTTATATCCTTTTTGCACCCAATTTTCACCCTAATTTTACACCATTATTTGCATCCTCATTTTTGTGTCCATTTTTACATTCTTGTTTGCGCCAAATTTAGTATCTTTTTGTATGCCCTATTTTGTTCCCTTCTTTGTGTCTAGTTTTACACCCTTTTTTAATTCTACTTTAAAACCCTTTTTGTCTCATTGTTTGCATCTTGTTTTGATGGCTAGTTTAACATCCAATTCTACTCCCAATTTTGCATCGATGGTTACATCCACTTTTGGCTTCTTGTTTAGAGTTTACTTTTACTTCCATTTTACTAATTTTATTACATAGTGAAATATATTACAATTTCTAAATATGATTTTGCTGTAGGATTTAATGCACATTTAGATGAACATAAAACCCTCTCAATTTATCCTAGAAACCTAAGATAGACCGATTAAGAGAAAGTTTATTCTAGGGCTCAAGTTTCTTAGTAGATCAAGATGTAGAGTATAGATTAAGAAAAGAAGAATGAATTCATGTGAGTCCTCGCATGTAGGTATTGTTGTAGTTTTTAGTGTAGCAGGGAAGTGCTCTTAGCTCCAAATCTGGGTCCTACACACAAGAGAGAGAACAAAGAAAACTTCACAACATAATATCTTGATAATTGAAACTATCATAAACATATAAATGTTACTGAATAAATAACTGTAAACCAAAATCCCATACATTCATCAGTTAAATAGGATAAGTAAAGAATGAATAGTAGCATATGGAAGGAAGAACGACTAATCTATATTAATAAAGG
>APFE031039395.1:0-23486 GCA_000404065.3 Pinus taeda
ATTATTTTTGTTTTGGATTATATTTTAATATTATGTTTTTTTACGTAAAACTTGCTTCTTTATGGATTCAAGGAGTTATTTCACGTGGTGTAGTTAAGGTTATTTTAGGTGGCCCGATTTTCTTTGAATAAGGATGATGAGTCAGCGTGCATTGTGGATAATAACCAGAGATATGATAGGTTTTCCCACTGTATTATAGAATATTGTTTTATTTATTTAAAATTAATTAAATAATGTTTGAAATCTAGCCATATGTATTTCATAATAAATTATTTATGGGAATTGACTTTAATGGGAAGATACCCATCATTTCTCCTAACCACATAAAATAAACATAATTAATTAACTATATATATCTTTTTAAAATATTAAATATATATATATATATATATATAATATATATATATATATTTGGAGAATTACTAATTTGGGAAGATTGGTTGCCAATATACAATCAGATCAAACTACTTCATAGATGGCACAAACAACCAGTACCAACATGTCTCTTGAGAATTGAATTCACATAACCCTGGAAACCTAACTGTTCACCAAACCACTCTAGCTAAAATATTTTGACTATTATTTCTATATTTTAATAAAAATTAATGATATTTAATTATAAGGTGTGTAGATTAATTGACTATTAAGTACACTGTTAATGCACCCTTTGCCATATTACTAGTTCAAACCTGGTGTAGCCCATATGTCATGCTTAAAGGGTGTGCACCACAACTAGAGATTATAGTCATAGCAAGAAAAATCAAACCCATAACATATAAATACGCACCAAAACTAATTGGTAATTCATTTACCATTTTTTATTATTATAATAACAAAACACGACACTTTACCTCTTGTATATATATACAAACATGTAATAAAATCAAGTCAATAATCATACTACTTTAAAATACTATCTTTTATTACATAATAATAATAATAATAATTTTTTATCTTTTTGTGTTTCTTTTCTTTTCTTTTTTCACCACAATAGGAAAATCTATCATTTGTCAAACCAGCGGTGGGGAAAATAATCACTGGGTGCTATATGTAAATGTAGGTTGACTCATCACTATTATTCAAGGAAAACCACACCACTTGGAATTACGCGCTAGTGGTTCATAAGGGGGCATACTTTCACTCTTATAAATGTAGGTTGACTCATCACTATTATTCAAGGAAAACCACACCACTTGGAATAATGCGCTAGTGGTTCATAAGGGGGCATACTTTCACTCTTGCTAAATGCCTGTGGGCCTTGGGTCGTTAACCTATTTCTTTTAGATGAACTCTTAACCATACAAAAATAATTTTAAAACATATTCTAAACTCTATTTTTTTAATCTGTACACTAAATAAAATACCAAAATATGACAATATAATTTGAAGCAAAAATATGATTTTTTGTTACTTCAAATACAATTTTGAATACATAAATTGATTCAATACCCTGAAAAACCCTAAAACACTCTAATTCTACAAAATAAACAAATTAAACTCAAATTTTAAAAATCTATACTAAATTTTAATTAAAATTAACTAAAAAATATTATATTTAAAATTTTTATCTATAAATTAAAACTAACCTCTATAGATATATATTATAAAAATTACTATTAAATAATAACGATAATTAAATATATAAAGTTCATATTCTATAACAATAATTATATATACACACTTCATAGGTATAGTGAATATCTCACGGGATGATGACTCATTTGTCCTTTTATAAATGATCAAAAGAATCGTCCATCTCTATCAATTTTGTCCTTTCACAAATCTACACTATAAAACGTAAACCGTAATGACATACGTTTTGTTAAGTTTTTTTTTTGGACTATTCATAAAATTGTAATTATTTTTATATTATAGAATGTTTTAGAAATTAAAGGTTAAGAATAATATTATATTAAAACATATTATAGAGATTATTTTAATTAATTATGTTATTGCTTTAAAATAACTTAGTGATGAGTAGATTATATATTAATATAGATTTATTATGTGAATAAGTGAATTTTATATTTTAATTTATATTTAAAGATTATGTGTGATTTTATTTATGCTTAATTTGGAGTTGGTAGGTGTTTTTTTAAAATAAATAAAATATTTTTTAATCAAAAATATGAAGTTGATTATAATAAAAAATAATAATATGAATATATATATTTCGCTAGTTTCAACTATCTCACCGTGATTACTAAGTTAAGTTGATATTACAATTTAGTATGAAAGAGATGTAAAAAATTTTAGGGTCAATCAATACTGTTTAATTATATTAATATTCAATTTTTTATATATAGAGAAAGTGTGTATATTATATAAACATTCACTATAATAAATAATTGAAAGTAAAAAACTCAATTATTCATGATAATAATAATAAAAGGAAATGTATAATTCATTGATATTTTTATAAAAAATTAATATGTTGGATTTAAAACATTAATAATAATAAAAAAAATCAATGTAAGTAATAAATGAAAAATTTCATTATGTATGGTTAAATAATATTAATGTGTGTTTACAAATATATTAATTACTGAAATTATTGTGTACAATGTAGTTTATATGTAAAATATTTCACTACACACGCTAATATGTAGTTATATGAATTATGATGATTTTAATTAAACCGGCTTAGATCCATATTAACTATGGATCTACTAAGAGCTAGGAGGGATGAAATCTCTTTTCACTCTAAAAGATGTTTGCATCTCAAGAGATTTGATCCCTATAGGTGCTTGGTAGAAGTTAAGATAGATCTTTGTTGGTCTTAATTCCAAATAGTGTCTAGAGGAATCAAATCTATTGAGGTTCAAAGTTTTGGTCAAATTTTGTACTAAAAATGGTTTGCATATTAATAGATTTTATCCCTCTCGAAGCCTAGTAAATTAGGAATTAAATAATCTAGGTTGATTATATGCTTATTAATTATATCTTCTAGAATATCAATGTTATGAATATGAATAATTTTTATTTAAATTTATTTTAATGTGATATGCATATTTCAACTCAGTATGAAAGAGATGTAAAAATCTTTGCAAGTCCACTGGTTTGAGTTGTTAGGGCACTCTTGGCTGTTAAGTGATCGGTTCAATTCCCTACCCTATTTGGGCGTTGTTCTTGGATATGACCATGATGTGGCCTCATAGATGCTGAACTTACAAAGAGAAAAAAACGGTTCAATTCCCTGCCCTATTTGGGTGTTATTCTTGGACATGACCATGATGTGGCCTCATAGATACTGAACTTAAAAAAAGAAAAAAACATTTCAATCTGCAAAGGAAAATAAGTAATTGAAAATAAAAAAGTTCAATTACTTTTTGATAATAATAATAAAAGAGAGGTGTAATTACCTGGATGTGGGTGATTATCAAGGCAATTAAAATGATAAGACGGTCGGGTGGTGGAAGGGCTGGCCACATTGCCGCCTGCGTCTTCCCCCATGCCAACCTGAGAAGCATTCAAGGCACCTTGCAGGCACCATTAAATGAGTGTTATGGCCAAGACAACACCACAACGCTCATAGCAATGGCTTTTGCAGACCATTATGCTATTCCTCCTCCTTTGCTCCACTGTGTTTGTCCTCCTCAGGCCACAGAGCCCTGTTCACGCACTGTAATGGGTAGCTGCTATTGGCAGCTAAGTTGTATAGACCTGGGCAACTGATTTCACTATTCTCATACCAGACTCTACAACTTAGCTCCTGCTCAGACCTCCTTTATCCATTCTCTGCGCAATTATTCCACCAACCCCTCTGCTGCTAACCTTGCTTTCAATCCTACCATGGCTCGCGTCCGACATTGAATGCGGAGCAGGAGAGGAGGCACTCATGGCGGGAGCATTCGTCCTCCTGCAACGTCCAGCCCTGACTCTGCCTCCCCTGCCTCTTCATCTGACAATCCCAATCCATATGGCTCCTTCTCTGGCTGATACCTCGACACTCGCAGCAGAAGGGGAAGAGTTCGGCCCCAAGGTGTAGGAAGGAGGGATGCTGCTGTTCACATAGCCAATTTTCCCCTTCATATGCATCTAGCTCCCCATACAATGCAATTCCGTTTTCGCAGCACCTTGAATCGACTTGTAATCACATCCACTATTACTATCACATTCTCTGATGAAATTGACCCGCCGATACCTCTGCTTGAGCACAATGATGAGCAACACAGGGCAACACCAAGCAACAGGGGCATTCACAACCCAGAAAAACAACAACTCGAAGAAGATAGAGCTACCCTGCATGGTAAAGCATTGGTTGGCAGTCAGCAAGCTGTTGAAGGCAAACTTGGCGACATGCAAGCTTCAGGAAGCTGACGGGGCGACACGTCTGGAATGCATGCGGGAGCGGGTAGCACCAACGGAGCCCATCAAGCTCAAGGCAATGACACGTCAACAGAAGAAGGTGATTGGTATAAATATGCATGTCCGATTGAGGAAGAACCGGCCCCAGACAATCTTTAGTCTCGACACTTGGCAGTCAGGTGTCGCCCTTTTGCCAAGTGGATGCTTTTTTTGATGACTGGGCAATTACGGTTAAGTCTGTGTTTTATGGTTATGTTTATGCAATGTCTAAGATGTTTTTTTGGTCAAAACTGATAACCCTTGTGTGGGTTCTTTTGATTTCATGGACTGGTTTCCCCTTTGTTAGGGCAGTCAAGGCTAGGCAGTCATATTTTGTGATGAACGATGCTCAGTACTATTGAGGCCATGCCTCACTATAATTACATTTTTGTAGCATATTAATAGAACAATCTTACTTGGAAAAAAAAAGAGAGGTGTAATTAATTCAATTTTTTAATATAAAATTAATATGTTAGATTTAAAACATTAATAATAATAATAATAAAATTCAATGTGAGTCATAAATGGAAAAAATCAAAATATATTAATAAAAGAAAAACATTTTATTGTGTACAATGTACTTTATGAATAAAATATCTCACTACCTATGTTAATATGTAGTTATATGTATTATGTTGGTTTTAATTAAACCAACCTAGATCCATGTTAATTTTGGATCTATTAAGCATGAAGAAGTATACAATCTCTTTTCACTCTAAAATACTTTTGCACCTCAAGAGATTTGATCTCTCTTGATCACTTGGTAGATACAAAGTTAAAATGGTGATGTAACAACTAATATTATGTGCCACTAAAAGATCTCCTCTCGAAAAAACAATAATAATAATAATATGCAAATAGTTTATTTTAAGAATTAAGTTTTTATATGTTTATTAATCAAATTTAAATAAAAAATCTAAATATGAATCATTATTTTATTTTTTATGATAAAACCATGCTTAATTTATAGTTGCTGTTTATATTATATATTTCTCTCACACATACATTATTTATTTCTAATAATATATTAATAAATTTCTAATAATATATTAATAAATTAATTTTCTTAAGTTTTTATATGTTTATTAATAAAACATTGTCATGATTAAATCATCCTTATTTAAGTTTATATACATTATGATTTAAAAAAAAGTTTATATGTATTATTTTTATTACTTATTATCTTTTATTACTTTTTAAATTCACCCACCATTATGTTTTATTACTGTTATCTTTTTATTTAACGCATGTTACATGTCACTATAACATATTTCCCCTAATAGGTTATAGATCCTTTGGCATTTAAGTTATTTAATCAATAAAATATTTTGATATAGGGAAAACACGTTAAGGTTACCACCCACATAAATATATTAGATCAATAAGCCAAAGTATTATGTGCTTAAAACCTTTAGAAAAGGAAATAGGTCATGGACTCAATCAATATAGTGATTTGAGGGTTAAGAAAAGGTAAAATAATTTATATGTGTTTCTCACCATTAATCATGAGAAAATGAGCGGCCATGCCCTTAAGTAGAAATCATGAAATAATCTGGATTAAACCATATATATATATATAGCAGAAGATGAACTTTTAAAACATTTTATTTCTATAACGTAATTGTTGTTGTTGAATTAGATAATTGCAATGTATAATAAAGTAAAACATTAAATAAAAACGCTTTACCTAAAAACACATTAAACCACTTTGATGTAAATATGCTAACATCCCCACTTAAGAAAAACTTAGAATAGGGTTGAAGAATTTGTTGGGTATAATTTGTAGTAAGAGTGTAGAAATGATATTAATTTATTTTTTTTTGTGTTAGATCTAGAAAAAATGGTATTTAGAATTTCAAAACCAAACCCTAAATCTACTCTACAAACTTTAAACCTTAACTTATGCAAAATGAACGATAATAAAAAAATTACAGCATTAACATGCACAAGTAATTTGAAATAGTGTAAATTTTGTATACATTATGAATGAAAAGGCTAAAGAGTACAATTGGTCAATGGACTTGTTGAAGCTCATGGGCTCCAATGCCCCTCATCACGATGGATCCTTGGCTTCCTTGATGTGTAAGTAATCCCCCCATTGGTTGGGTGAGCAAGTAGCATGAAAGTGAAGGCACAATCAAGAGGAAGAGGACATTAAGATTTATGGTGTGAATTCAGCAACATGTACCTACTATAAATGAATGGATGATGCACGCAAAGACCTCGATCCTTTATTTATAGGGAAAATAATGGTTAAACCCCTTTGACATGATCTCAAAATAGTGGTTAAGATGACCATATCAAGCTTAAGAATAAAAATAAGGATTTTAAAATGTCCACTTATAACTACTTTCCCTTTTTGGTAAATTTAGGTTGGAACAATCAAAATTGCGATTTTTTCAGAGTCATGTAGCTTTTGGAGGTAGTTGTTGTGCTATTATCATGATTTCTAGAGGTAATATTTGCACTATCCCTATTATGTCAAAATCTAGATTTGTCTTGACAACTTCGAAGGTCTACTGGAGGTGGAAATTAAGTGAAAGGGAGGCTAGCCATGTTGATAAGGGTATGTTTTGACAAAACTTATGGAAATGTCACAAGTGAGCAATCACTAAGTGATAAAAACTTTCTCCTTAATGTGAGGCTAAGAGTGAAATATATGGCTGAAATACATCATGTTTTTATTTTTTCAAGCTTAGAGATGACCAAGGAGGGAGATACATGTACAAGGAAGAGGACCAACTATGGAAGGGCCCTGGAGAACCACCTGTCAACAATACAACTAAAATGTGATGTGTGTATAAGGTTTTAAGAAGGACAAGGTGGGAGTACCCATATTTGTTGAGATGTCTCATGATGATGATATAGTGGCATGCCACGACATAAATGGGCTAGGAAAATGAGGCAAATTTGGGTATCAATACAATACAATATGAGACTAGAAAAGAGATGCAAAAGCACAATACAATGAAATGAAAAATCCTACATATATATGTCTAGATTAACAGGGATAGGTCTAACATAGAAGGATTATGACTACAATTAATTTGGATACATTGGAACTAATGTCCCCACATAAAGGGGTGGTAGAAAAAAAGAAAATTGTGAAGACTTGTTGAATAGGAAAGGGACTCCAAAGATTTTAAATGAGCTAGTAGAAGGGAGGAGCAAACCACATTACGGGAACTTTGAGGTCTAAAATGGGTCTCTTAAAAAAAATGCACAACCAAAATAAAATTTATAAGAACCAATAGGATTAAAGATGATGATGTCAATCATGGGGGATGATTCACCATTTTTTGAGTAAAAGAGTAAAAATATTAAAAAATAATAAAATAATAAAACTACTTTTTCAACTTGTATTTTTAACTTATCTCCCTAAGGTTTTACTCACATTTTGAGCAGGACTACTCGTTGATTGCAAAATTTAATTCATCATCCAAGGAGTACCCATGTTGCATACTTTCGATGGAACCCACTACACGAAAAATGAGAAATACATGAAAAAACGTGATTGCGATAATGTTTTTCATGTAATTATCATTTTTCATGTAGTGGAGTCCATCAAAAGTACGCAACATGGGTACTCCTTGGATGAGAAATAAAATTTTTCATCCAACAAGTGTTTTTGCTCGAAATTTGAGTAAACCCATAGGGAGAAAAGGAGAAAATATGAGTTGAAAAAATAGTTTTTCTTTTTCCCTCTAAAATTTGATGATGTAATCTAATCTTATTTTATTATTTCCAATTTTATTTTATAATTTCCTTAGGAGTCCCATTTTAGACCTCAAATTTCCCCTAATGAAGGATTTGAGAACAAATAAACTGAGCCTATAAAATCTAAGAAACTACAATTAAGTTTGGATCCCTAGAATATGTATGAATCTCAATGGTGCAATAATGAGTTGGATTTGAGAACATGAGATCTTACCAAGTTTGAGAGTGATGAGGACAATTGTATTGTGGTCCATGGTAGTCCATTAAGGATGAAAATGGGTACTAGGGTACATAAGACAAACCCTTACTATCAAAGTCTTAATGTCAAAAGGGGGGAGTTAATTGGAACCTAGGAATAAGAGGAACTCGTAAGGTCCAACATCCAAAGTACAACAATTTGAACCATATCCTCAAAAATAAACGCTAAGGCTAGAAAATGTGGGGCCTACTTAAAGCACAACCCCCTCCTAAGGGATAATACAACTCATACATGTTAGGGAAATTATTATAATCACCTGAATTGTCGAACCATTAATTATATGAATCTCAATGATAGAGTTGAACATGTGAGAAAAAACCAAGTCGAGAAGCAATGATGATTCTCTGTATTTCGTTCGAAGCATCTACCAATGAAGAAGAAAGGCCCAAGGTACATTATCATCTAATATGAACCCATAAAATATAGGTGTTGAAGTCTATAGGGGAAGGCCTTTTAAGATTCAAGGGACTAAGGGATCCTCTAAACTAGCAAGAGCTAGAAAATATAGAAGGACTAATTGAAACTGTCACCAAGGGATAATGAGAACGAAAAGAGAGATTGATTCAATTCTTACATTGTTTAGAGCATAAAGACAAGGCTAACCTAGTAATGCATGAAAAAATTATATTAGGAATTATCTATTACCGAGGAAAGAGATTTTGAAGGACAAATCAGTGAACCAAGTGAACAATTGGAGGTCAAAACTCATCAGCAATGGATAGGAAACTCATAGAAATAAGGGTAAACTATAATAGGAATCAAGGGGAACTAAATTGACTCCATAGGAAATAATTATCTGTAAAATTCCATGGATATTCCACTCGACAATTCGTCACAACATATCTGATATTACAGTATTATTAAACTTTAAGATCTATAAACTTAACTATAATTAGTGCATGCTTGCGAATTTAAATTATGCAGAAAAGTAGAGAATGAAAAAATAAGCTCACACACACACATAAGGCACAAGATATTCTCTCGGGGAAACCCTCTAGGGAGAAAAATCCAACTGGAAGGTGAGGTCGCTTCGCTCTCTTTCTCTGTTTGGAAATATGGCTGCAAGTAAAAAGAAGTAATGTTTGTGGCTTGTGGGATGCTACAGTGCACATATCCTCTCTTGTGCTCTACCTCCTATCTCTCCTGGCTATATTTTCACAACTATGAAACAAAATTCTCTCCAAAGAATGGAATTCCTCTTCCTCCTCGTGGCCCAATTTTAACACAACCTAATAACCTACTAGTGGTTAAGTTTGACTACATCAATTATTAAACTATAGTTATAATATAGACTATTATAGAGTCTTTCACATCAAAAAAACGTGGCTAGATCCTTTTCCATAAATAATGGGGGTTGACACAACATCCTCCCGAACTATAGGTGTGAAAACATGAAGGTCAACTTTTAAGTGACATAACTTTTGCATAGGGACTCTGATTGACGCGCTTCTTGCACCATTGGAAAGATATCTATGTGTAGAATAATATGAAATGGTGTGACACTAAATCATAAAATTTTTACCACCAAAAAATTTCATTTGATGCTCAAAAATCTCCTGAAAGGTTTTAGATCATGTTTCACCAAACTAGGTCCAGCTGGTAAAACCAATCCCTTGAGATGATTCCTCCACTTTTTCCACTCCAAATGCATCGATATGGATGAAAAATAATATAATGATCCAATCCGAATCACATAAGGATGACTCATTGTATATTCTAAGAACAAGGGCAATGAAGGGATACTACCACAAATTGAAGTTGGTGTCAAAGAAGCATAATGTCCTCTTGGTAGTTCTAGGGGGGAACTAAGAAGATAAGGAAGATCAAGGAGTCAAGTGTCCCACCAAAATATCAACTAAATGTTTCAAGAGACACAAATTTAAAAAAAAATCTCAAGAGGGAAACCAAATTGGAAAATAAGGGGGAAATGAGAGGATAAATACCCTAGTAAACAAAAACCTAGATGCAATTATGAAAGTGAAAACTATAAATGGAAGAGAACTTGGGTAGGGGGATCATTAGAAATTTCCTTAGGGGCAGGTGAATGGTGGTGTAAAAATTAAGAATCATCATAATATAGATCAAGTAAAGGGCTTGTGGCATGTGATTATCCAACAAATTTTGACCCATAATGTGGGATTCCAATTAGTAAGACTATCAACATGATGAGAAGAGATGCATGAGACTCAACTTCGGGATGTAGACTAACTCTCTAAATGTGGATTGAAAAACATGGGTACCAAAATGCAACAAGGGTCACTAAACTAGAGCACCCATAGAGAGAATTCTCTATTGCTAGGTAAATGGTAAATGAAAATGATGGATGGGCTAACCCATCTACTTGAGTGAGGGTGGTCCTACAAGTGATTCCAATGGGAATGGAAGGAAAATGAAACATTCTTGAGGGGGATATGTTATGCTTAAATGATAGTTAAGGAAGTTATACCTAAAGAGGAGCAATTTTTGTAGATAGACAAGGGGTTCCATGGTGAATCTTTGCACACAACTCAACTAATACCAAGGCTTAAAGGTGATTAAGAAAATACAACAAATGCATTGAAATACTAATTAAATGGGTACCTCATTGATATGGATCCTTGGCTTCCTTGATGTGTAAGTAATCCCCCCATTGGTTGAGTGAGCAAGTATCATGGAAGTGAAGGCACAATCAAGAAGGAGATATCATTAAGATTTATGGTGTGAATTTTACAACATGTACCTACGATGAATGAATGAATGATGTGTGCAAATACCTCAATCCTTTATTTATAGGGAAAATAATGGTTAAACTCCCTTGACATGGTCTTCAAAATAGTGGTTAAATATGACCATATCAAGGTTAAGAATAAAAATTAAAATTTTAAAATGTCCACTTATAACAACTTTCTCATTTTGGTAAATTAGGGCTAGAAACAATTAAAATTGTGATTTTTTCATAGTTATGTAGGTTTTGGACTCATTAGTTGTTGTGTTAGAAACATGATTTCTAGATGTAATATTTGAACTACCCCTATTATGTCAAATTCTGGATTTTTCTTGACAACTTCAAAAGGTCTACTGGAGGTGGAAATTAAGTGAAATAGAGGTTAGCCAGGTTGATAAGGGTATGTTTTGACCAAACTTATGGAAATGTCACAAGTGAGAAATTGCTAAGTGATACAAAATTTATCCTTAATGTGAGGTTAAGAGTGAAATATATGACTAAAATACATCATAATTTTATTTTTGCAAGCTTAGAGATGACCAAGGAGGGAGATACATGTCCAAGGAAGAGGACAACCTTTGGAAGGGCCATGGAGAACAACCTGTCAACAATAAAGCTAAAATTTGATGTGTGTACAAGATTTTACTAAGGACAAGATGGGAATATATACACTTATTGAGATGTCTCATGACAATGATATAGTGGTGTGCCACGACATAAATGGGCAAGGAAAATGAGACAACTTTGGGTATCAATACATTACAATATGTGACTAGCAAAGAGATGCCAAAGTACAATATAATGAGATGAAAAATACTACACATATATGTATGGATTAAAGGGATAGGTCTAATATAGAAGGATTATGACTACAATTGATTTGGATACACTGGAACCGATGTCCCCTCATAAATGGGTGGTAGGAAAAAAACAACCTGTGAACCCATGTTGAATAAGAAGGGGAATCCAAAGATTTTAAATGAGCTAGTAGAATGGAGGAGCAAACCAAGGTCTTTAAGAACATCTAAATTGAGCCTATAAAATCCAAAGAAATACAATTAAGTTTGGATCCTTAGAATATGTAGGAATCTCAATGGTGCAATAATGAGTTGGATTTGAGAACATGAGATCTTACCAAGTATGAGCGTGATGAGGACACTTTTATCATGGTCGATGGTAGCCCATTAAGGATAAAAATTGGTACTAGGGTATATAAGACTAACCTTTACTATCAAAGTGTTAATTTCAAAAGAGCCGAGTTAATTGTCACCTAGTAATAGGAGGAACTCCTAAGGTCCAACATCCAAAGTACAACAATTGGAACCATACCTTAAAAAAAAAAGTGCTAAGGCTAGAAAATGTGGGGCCTACTTAAAGCATAACCCCCTCCTAAGGGATAATACAACTGACGCATGTTAGGGAAACTATTACAATCACTTGAATTGTCAGACCATCAATTGTATGAATCTCAATGCTGGAGTTGAACATGTGAGAAACAACCAAGTCGAGAAGCAATGATGATTCTCCCTATTTGGTTCGAGGAATCTACCAATGAGGAATAAAGGCCCAAGGTACATTACAATATAATATGAAACCCCAAAATATAGGTGTTGAAGTCTATAGTGGAAGGCTTGTTAAGATTCAAGGGACTAAGGGATCCTTTAAACTAGCACGAGGTAGAAAGTATAGAAGGACTAATTGAAACTGTCACCAAGGGATAATGGGAAGGAAAAGAGAGATTGCCTCAATTCTTCCATTTTTAGAGCATAGAGGCAAGGCTAACCTAGTAATGAGTGAAAAAATTCTAATAGGAAATATTTATTACTAGGGAAAGAGCTTTTCAAGGACAAATAAGTGAACCAAGTGAACAGTTGGAGGTCAAAACTCATCAAAAATGGATTGGAAAAACTAACAAAGATAAGGGTAAACTGTAATAAGAATCAAGGGGAATTGAACTAACTTTGTGGGAAACAAGGGTAAACAATTGAAGATTCTATGAACAAGGGAAATGAAGGGATGCTGCCACAAATTGATGTTGGTGTCAACGAAGCACAATTCCCTCCTAGTAGTTCTAGGGGGAACTAAGAAGATAAGGAAGATCAAGGATTCAAGTGTCACACCAAAATATCAAATGAATGTGTCAAGAGACACAAATTTAAACATAAATTTCAAGTGGGAAACCAAATTGAAAGAAAAGGGGGAGATGAGGGGATATATACCCTAGTAAACAAAAAGGTAGATCCAATTATGAAAATGAAAACTAGAAATGGAAGAGAACATGGGTAGGGGCATCATTGGAAATCTCCTTAGGGGTAGGTGTATGGTGGTATAAAAATGAAGAATAACCATAATATGGATGAAGCAAAGGGCTTGTGATATGCGATTATCCAACAAATTCTGACCAGTAATTTGGGGCTCCGAGTAGTAAGACTATCAACATGATGATAAGAGATGCATGGGACTCAACTCTAGGATGTAGAATATCTAATGGTGGATTGAAAAACACGAGTACCAAAATGAAACAAGGATCACTGAACTAGAGCACCCATAGAGAGAATGCTCTATTGCTAGGAATATGGTAAATGCAAATGATTGATGGGATAATCCATATACTTGAGTGAGGGTGGTCCTGCAAGTTATTCCAAGGGGAATGGAAGGAAAATGCAACATTCTCAAGGGGGATATGCTATGCTAAATGATAGTTAAGGAAGTTATACCTGAAGAGGAGAAAGTTTTGTAGATAGACAAAGGATTCCATTGTGAATATTTTCACACAAGTCAACTAATACCAAGGCTTAAAGGTGCTTAAGAAAAGATAACAAATGCATATAAATTCTAATTAAAGGGGTACCTAATTTAATGCTCCGAGAAAAAGAAGCTTCCATATAAGGTACCAAAGTAAGAGAATTTGAGAATACCATTTTTAAGGGAACTGAAATATTATTCCAATGACATGGATGGCATATCCCTTATCGAGATGGATCCTTGGCTTGTTTGATGTGTGAGTAATATCCCCATTGGTTGAGTGAGAAAATAGCATGAGAGTGAAGGAACCCTCAAGAGGATTAGGCCATTAAGATTTATGTTGTGAATTCAACAACATGTACCTACTATGAATGAATGGATGATGCATGGAAAGACCTCAATCCTTTATTTATAGGGAAAATAATGGTTAAACCCCCTTGACTTGATCTTCAAAATAGTTGTTAGAGATGACAATATAAATCTTAAGAATAAAAATTAGGATTTTAAAATGTCCACTTATAACTACTATCCATTTTTGGTAAATTCGGGTTAGAACCAATGAAAATTGTGAATTTTCTAGAGTTATGTAGCTTTTGGAGGTAATTGTTATGCTTGTAGCATGATTTCCAAAGGTAATATTTGCGCTATCACTATTATGTCAAAATATGGATTTGTCTTGACAACTTCGAAAGGTCTACAAGAGGTGGAAATTAAGTGAAATAGAGGTTAGCCATGTTGATAAGGGTATGTTTTGACAAAACATATGCAAATGTCGCAAGAGAGCAATCACTAAGTGATAAAAAAATTCCTTAATGTTTGAGGTTAAGAGTGAATTATATGACTGAAATACATCATGTTTTTATTTTTGCAAGCTTAGATATGATCAAGAAGGGAGATACATGTCCAAGGAATAGGACCACCTAAGGAAAGGCAATGGAGAACCACCGGTTAATAATAAATCTAAAATGTGAAGTATGTAGAAGGCTTTAATAAGGACAATGTGGGAATACCCATACTTGTTGAGATGGCTCATGACAATGATATAGTGGTGTGCCATGACATAAATGGGCAAGGGAAATGAGACAAATTTGGGTATCAATACAATACAATCTGAGACTAGCAAAGAGATGCCAAAGTACAATAAAATGAGATGAACAATCCTACATATATATGTCGAGATTTAAAGGGATAGTTATAACATAGAAGGATTATGACTAGAATTCATTTGGATACATTGGAATTGATTTCCCCTCATAAAGGGGTGGCAAGTAAAAAATAACCTATGAAGCCTTGTTGAATAGGAAACAAACTCCAAATATTTGAAATGAGAAATTAGAAGGGAGGAGAAAAATATGGGATTTGTGAAAAACTAAACCAAGCCTATCAAATCCAAGGAACTGCTATTAAGTTTGGATCCTTAGAATATGTAGGAATATTAATGGTGCAATAATGAGTTGGATTTGAGGACATGAGATCTTACCAAGTCTAAGAGTGACGAGGAAACTTTTATTGTGGTCCATGGTAGCCTATTAAGAAGGAAAATGGGTACGATGGTACATAAGACTAACCTGACTATCAAAGTATTAATTTCAAAAGGGGGGAGTTAATTGGAACCTAAGAATAGGAGGAAATATTACGGTCCAACATCGAAAGTACAACAATTGGAAGCATATCTTAAACAACATGGTGGATGTAATTATGAAAGTGAAAACTACAAATGGAAGGGAACACGGGTAAGGGAATCATTGGAAATATTCTTAGGGGTAGGTGAATTGTGGTATAAATATGAAGAATCATCATAATATGGATGGAGAAAATGGTTTGTGATATGTGATTAACCAACAAATTCCAAACAATAATGTGGGAGTCCAAGTAGTAATATTATCAACATGATGAGAAGAGATGCATGAGACTCAACTCTGGGATGTAGAGTAGCTATCTAAAGGTTGATTAAAAAACATGGGTACAAAAATGTAATAAGGGTCACTAAAATAGAGCACCCATAGAGAGAATGCTCCATCTATAGGTAAATGGAAAATGCAAATGATGGATGGGCTAATCCATCTACTTGAGTGAGGGTGGTCCTACAAGTGATTCCAAGCAGAATGGAGAGGAAAATGCAACATTCTCGAGAGGTATATGCTACGCTAAATGATAATTAAGGAGGTTATACCTGAAGAGGAGCAAGAATTTTATATAGACAAGGGATTCCAAGGTGAATCTTTGCACTCAAGTAAAATAATACCAAGGCATAAATGTGCTTGAGAAAATATAATCAATGCATAGAAATTCTAATTAAAAGGGCACCTACTTTAATTCTCCCAAAAAGAGAAGCTTCCATATAAGGTACCAAAGCAAGAGAATTTGAGAATACCCTTTTTAAGGGATCTAAAATATTATTCCAATGACATGGATGACATGTCAATTGAATTTTGTATGAATCCTTATGAGGCAAAAAAAAAGGGAGTTTTCTATAAAAAGGGATAAATTCCCAAATTCATATTAAATTATGTATATGTTGAGTTTGAAGTCAAGGATGTAGACCTAAATATTTTTGTGCTTGTTATGGACATGTTGACTATGAGAGTTTAAATTAGCAAGTCTTAAGTAGGTGGTATAATCCTCCTTGTCATTTCTTGTAGATTAATTTTTTAGGATGGATCCTAGTTAGCCTTAAAGGGACCTAAGAATTTTTTTATGGCTATCAGATAAAATAGGGCCAATTTCTGTGTTGGGAGTGAAGAAACTATCCCCAATGTATCCATCGATATAGCATGGAAAATATAGGTGTTTTCTACATTGTTCTAGTTTGACTATTTTAGGTTGAAAATTTCACCAAAAGGGCAATTCTAAGGGAAAATTGTGTGTGGAACTTAGATAAGATATACATCAAACAAACTACTAATAAATTTTAGTTTTGTGTAGAAATGGTTGGGTTCAAAGTCTTATGCTTCGATGGAATTTTTTTAGAGATCCATTATATGGTTAGTGGGAACCAAATTGTTCAAGGACCTTTAGCTAGACATGGGTTGCTCAAGTGCATTAAGAATCCACTTATGAGAGAAATTAAGCCCGAATATTCTCCCATATTGTATAATATTGGGATCCTAATGTAGGAGCATTTGTGGTGCAAGGGAAAACAATCAAAATCATTTCCCCAGAAATATATTTTTTAATTGGGCTTATCATGATGGGTGCATTTGGTGACACTCAACTTTTGATTCCTTGATGGAGGAATTTAGAGGATTTGGTACATACCCATGGGAATGAGAATGATATCATTGAGGATGTCACAATACAAATTGTGCATCTTAAGGACTTAGATACATGAGGTATTGATACCACTATGGTCCAAATTGTTTGGACTTATTCTTCCCATGTGATATATAGCAAAGTTATGAGTTCATTGATAGAATCCTTGCTAGGACTTGATGGGCCTCTTAAATTCCTTTCTAAGGGTCTGTACATTTAATTGTGAACCCAGGGTTTGTATGGAACTTTCAAGTTATCATGCACTTTATATTAAAGTATACTTCTTAATTTTTGTTGGTTTTCTAGATGCAAGGGTCTATGAAAATCACAACACATTATACTAGAAAGTAATTGCGGAAAAGTAAATAACACCAGACATGTCTAGAAAGTAAATTACGAAAAATTAAATCATGCCACATTGTTGGAAAGTAAATTATAGAAAAGTAAATCACACCACACATTAACTTGAAAGTAAAGTAATAGTAAGTAAATCACACAAATGTAAACTGTAAGAAAGTAAAGTGAAATAATTAACCATATATATTCAACAAGAAAATAAACCATGTTTTATAAAGACACTATTGAAATAAATATTATAGAAGGTAAATCACACTTCATAAGTTTCGGCTTGGATAGTTCCTACCCTTGGATATTTCCTAGAAGAAAGCTTCGAGGTTTATTGTGGTTATAACAAGATTGGGTAAAATCTAAATTACAAAAACTTTCACAGCTCGTATATCTCCTCAACCCAAATAACTCCTCTGGTAGGAATTCCTGACAAAATTTGATTACATGTCCATTAATTAACAAAACTCCTGAAAGTTTACAAATCTAGCCTGAAACACTCAATGATGCCAAAATGAAATTACAGTTCTGAAACCAATCATGAAACTTGATCGTTGGTAGCTCTAGACCATTTACGAATTCAATATTATTCTATTGACTGAATCAGACACATGAATTAAATGTGAAAATTTCAATCTATCACAACAACTAGAAATTATTTTTCTAATTGTTAGTTTATTTAACAATTTATTTGCAGTTTGTTATGACAAATACCAAATAATTCACACTGTGATTTTCATAAACAAATACCATAGAAGAAAAATAGCACTGGAATCTGAGAAAATATAGCACACATATAAAATTTACATAGTTGTTTTTGGACAAATGTCCATGGAAAAACCCAACTTGGGAAAAATGGTGCAACAACTGAGGGATTTATTTCTATGCAATAGTGAAATATGAGTACAATCTATGGATGCCCGACTGACAATCCAAACAACAAGAAAAAGTGGCCAAAATTATCTATGGGAATTTTCCTTCCTCCACAAGAAATCCTGATACAACTCTGCCTCGGAAAAATCGTCCTCTTGGACCCTCTAAATAAGCTTTTACAAAGTGCATGCAAAGATCCTTGGACGTATAACCTAAAACTACCTCTGATGAACTCATTTTTCATTTCTCTATTGAGGAAAATTTTTCTCCAAACCTCTGGAAAACTTTCCCGAACTCTGGAAGCTGAATCCAATTTTCCTCCAGCCAAATCGAATTGCTCTTCTAAAGAAAATATACAGTCCTCTGCACTCCCTCACTGTGAGTAACTTAGCCTCTTATTGCTACCTCTCTGGATCTGTAAAAATTCCTCCAGATCACTGTCTCTTCCCATCACTGACTTTGCTTCCTCACTAACACTGGAACTCTCAGGAAACTGATTGTTGCTACTATGGAAAATCGAATTCTCCAAGTGTCCCTCACGTGTTCTCCAAGTTCCCATCAAATTCTTCTAATAATCCTTTATTGGAGCACCAACGACTAAGATTAAAAATTAATCAAATTCTAGGATCATCTCGAAGTCGATTTGTGTGAGTTTCTAAACTATTCTCACCTTGACTTAATTAATTTTGATTAACTAACTAGCTTTCCTAAGTTTATACTTAGGAAACACTAAAAAAAATAGGTTAATAATATAATTAATTCATATCTAGGTGGAATTTCTAGAAATTGGGATTTGGAGATCTCATGCATTCTAGCCTCTCCACCAAATTTTGTGGCTAGAACACATCCGATGCTATAAAAAATAACTCTCCCTCTTAGTGAGGACTATGTTCTAGTGTTGCACACCCTGTCACAACACTCTATGTCTGTGTCATCTCTTCTCACGATGATGATGTATGGCTACTGCTACCCACCAACTACTATGCGAATTTGATGTTGCTTTTGCGTTGCTGTTGACACTGCTATACTACTTCCAACTCTACATTTGCACTGCAAATCCCTCTCATATGTTGTTGCTACAACTGAGAAGCATCCAAAATACTGAATCATCTGTGTTTAGTATGATGCGTCTGTCTCATGAGTCCTGACTGCTACTAGCCTTTAAACTGTCACTAAAGAATATGTGATGCTGCTAACTCTGTACTGAGCCACCCTCTCTGCTGTCAACATTTCACTACAATCCTCAACATCTCACTACTACTAGTTTTCAATTGTCACTTTGGTACTAACTGTGTCAACTGCCATTGATCCATCCTGCTAATGAATACTGCGGGCCCTCATCCATGTGATGATCCATAAGGTGGAATCCTCAAGGATCTTTCCCACTCTCTGTATCTCTCTGAGGATACAACAACAAATCACCCCGCCTCACTCCTGGAGGTATATCTGCGAATATAGCAAACACTTCCTCTAGCTTAGAGAAACGATTGTCTATTTCCATGGATGCTACCTACTGGTCCTGCTTCTCTTGCTTGTCTTTCTTCCTGAGAGGACACTGGGTACTATAGTGACCGAGCCCACCACACCTAAATCACTTGACCTTTTACATGTCCTTCATCATCTTCTTCTTCTCTCCCTACCCCTAACTAGGACCCTTCAATGCCAGGGCCACATTTTCCTCCTCATTCACACCCTTCGATCTGCTGCTACTGCTGCCACTGATGGAGCTCTTAAGTAAAGCTCACCTTATTTCCTCCTACTGTAAATTGAACCACATCCTATCTAATCTAAGTAGTGTGTCTCTACCCAATATACTTTGGGCAAAAACTCGCCAATCCTACGAGACACTATTTAGTGCCAACTGTACTAGCTCTGATGGTTGAGGCGCTTCCCCAACAACTGCAGGATGATCTCGGACCTCTTTGATCCTAGTGAGGAAGGGATATATTCCTTCTCCCTTCTACATACTAATGCATGTGAGATTTTGTTCCAGGAACATCTTCCGTTACTTGGAAGAACTCTAATGTAACGTGGAGAGAGCTACCCACATTTCTCTGGTTGTACCTTTGTCTTCCAAATGTTAAACTTGTTGATTTTTGAGTAGCTTGGGAGGTACTCCAAGCCCTATTGTTTAGGGTTTGGAGGTTGGAGCACCACAAGAGTCACTTGTGGGCTTGGAACCCAACGTTGGGCTTTTGGACCCATCGATGTTTGGGCCAAAACCATGATGCATTTTTGACATGTGATGGATGGAGATGATAGAGGATGGTGAGGATAATCCAACACATCAAGAATCATCGAAATCCAAGATGTCCTTGATGAGATATGAATTTTTGAAGTTGACAATGGGTTTTTGGGCATTCAAGTCATGTAGGTTTGAAGTGATTTGTGCAAAAGACATGTCTATTTGTGGAGGCCTTATTATGTTTATAAATAGAAGGTGATGTGAAGTCATTTTCTCATCCAAGTGAATTCATCTCTTATGCAAACAGATTTTAGGCAACAAAGTTGTGGAGGAGAATATGTGGAGGAGAGAGGGTTGGGTTTGATCTGATTCTTCCTCTATTACAGGTTCGAGTTACCCTAGAAGAAAGCTTCATAAAAAAGGTAAGTGTTAAAGGTTATTTGTGACAGTTTTAGTGTGGGTTTTCTCTCCTAAGTAGGCCACAGCTCTAGTTGTGCCTTATAGGAATGCCACTGGCCTAAAAACACATGTACAGGGAGCGACAATTCTACTGTAAGTATTACAGAGAAGTCGAAGGTGTACATGAGTGTTGGGAGGTCTTTTTGGGGGTTGATTTTAGCCCAGACATATATCCTTGTATTAGGAGACTACTGTGAAAGGAAGTTACAACATTTGATGGCTGTTTGGGTGAATTTCAGAAGGCTACTGCAGCATGCCAGGTGCCCTAACTAGGAACAACTAAGGACAATAGTCTACATCAACACTTTATGATATAAGATATGCATGGTTGATGTGTTTTGTGTAGAGTTGAATGCTATAGGATCAATACTAGTGTTTGGGCAGTTGTTGTAGCTTGTGGGAGCCATGTGTTGGGGTTGTATTGGGTGTTAAGAAACCCTAACAAGGATAAGATCTTACAGTGGATGGATTGGATTCCATTGGACTGGTGGAGGGTAGTGTTTTGATGACCCAAAGTAGCCCTTGTCAAGCAGTCATAAAGAGAGCTTGACAACTGAAGGTTGGGTGAAGTTGATGAGCCTAATGTGTAGTGAATTGATGGATTAATGGACTTATAGAAGGAATATTGGATAGCTCAGGTGTGGCCAACCTGTAAGGGTAGATTGGATCAACCAGTGTTCATTATAGCAGAAGTGGCTTGCAGTATTGATAGGCGGTATCCCTCTTGGAGACTCGATGTTTTGTCTCTTGATGGACTAAGGGGAAATTAGATAGAGGAAGAAAAGGAAAGGGCCGATAGGATGAGATATGACATAGAGGCTCCAACGGAGTTGCCATTGTATCTTGTATTCTTGTACTTGTGGATAATTGAGGGCCATTATCCCTTGTATGGGAGCCCTAGACAATTGTATTACTCAGTTGGTTTAATATAACAACGAATGGGTTGTTGTACATATTTGTACAATATTTTTCAAAAAGTTGTCTATACTTGTGCATGTGTGATTTATTGTTATTTATATTCCACTATGCAAAGTAGATTTGTTGACGTTCTTGGTTTGGTAGTGTTAGAGATTTTAAGATACTATCCTAGATCCCAAGATCGTGGAAATTCAACATGGTATCATAGCATGTCTGAGCTACTTTGGAAGACAATGAATCATTAGAGCGCATAGTGAAGTACAACTTAAGGGGGAGTTGGTCACACTGTAGGTGAAGGGTTCACTACAATGTCAAAGTTGCATGTTGATCTCTTGTATGAGGACATGTTGGAGGGGTTTTCCAACTATAGTCCATGGAAGGAAAGGATCAAGTTGGTCTTGTAGGTCAACAAGATCTGGGAGTTTGCCGAGAAAGCCATCAAGAAGCCAACTGACCCAAATGAACTGAAAGTGTGTGATGATTTGGATACAAGGGTGACATCGATCATCGTTGATGGTGTGAAGGATCCCCTAATACCTCATTTGTCTAGGAAGAACACTGCACATGAGGTGTGGATGACTCTTCAGAATTTGTTTGAGAATAAGAATAAGAATCAAGTACTGGTATTGGAGGATAAGTTGAATTCCACCAAGATGATACAGGGTGAAGGAGTGACTTCATATCTGACGATATTGTCTTAGGTAAAAGATGAGCTTGCTACCGTATGTGCGATTATTTCAGATTTTGATATGGTGAGGATTGCTTTGAAAGGGTTCCCCGAGGAGTGGAAGCCCTTCGTCAAGGGGATTGTTTCCAGAGAGAAGTTTCAAGACTGGAATAGGTTATGGGATGAATTCATTCAGGAAGAGTTGTGAGATGAGGATCTTCATCCAAAAAAGAAGGCTTCAGATGATGACATGGCATTTGCAACACGAATGAAGGGTAAGTAAAAGAAGGACCAGAGTAAAATCAAGTGTTTCAATTGTGGCGAGATAGGTCATTTTTCATCAAGATTTATTGTAGGTTTCAACCCTGTACAAAAATTACCTGCATACGAATTCTAAAACACAAAATAAACAATGCGAGAGCATAACACATAAAACACATATACACAGAGATTTTCCCCTGGATCCCAAAACTGGGACTACCAGCTTGATTTTTCATTATATTCCTTTCAATGTTATAATACATATTTATACATGCCGAAGCATCCAATACCATGGACCAAAAACCATCGCGTCCAAAAACATGTGCAAAAAACATGCACAAAACCATAGGTGGGTCTGCCCATCCTAACATAGGGCCCAAAACCAAAATTTTTTGGGGCTCTGCCCTAGACCCCATAAAGTGGGGTTATGGGTACACCTCAAACCCCCTGTGACCCCCCTCGGCTACATAATCAGTGCAATGAAAAGGCCCTCTAACCCCCCGGTTAACTACTTGGGCTAGTCATGGAAAGAATATAACACAACCCGACATTCTCCCACTTGTTGTTTTCTTTCCATAGGGGGCCACAAGAGAGCTTAGTGATTTTTCCAGCTCTGAAATGCCCATTGTTTCTCTACACCAAGAGAACTTCTCAAAGCTCACAGATTTTGTCAATGCATCTGCAGTATTCTTCAAGGTGTCCACCTTTACTAGAAACACCTTTTTGTCTTCTATCATATCCCTCACAAAGTGAT